>MPUH01000225.1:0-79365 GCA_001970955.1 Stentor coeruleus | reverse complement strand
CGCATATTTATCCAAACCCTTATAATTCGCCCACAATCCATTCAAAAAGTTCCCAAATCATCACCATATCTCTCAACCTCTACAAACCTAAACTAATACCTTAACTTAATCCAATCAATCTACACCCAACTATCAACCTAAATCCTTAAAAACAAAAAATCCCCAAAAATAAAATCCTGTAAAATATTCCTATCAAACCCAAACTTCCCTTCCAAGCAATTCTAACACCTAAAAATCACAAATTTCACAATCTTACCTAAATTTCAATCTATCCCAAGATAGCCCATAATCAAGCCTCAACTAGCAACACATCATCCTTAATAAATTATTAAAATTCTTTAAAACTAACAGTTAAACTCTTCTCCTAAATGAGTAAAAATAATCAATATGGAATGCAGTTTTAATCAATGCAAAAACCTAGTCAGAAACCCAAAACTATGCCGACATTGCCTAAATGCTAAATACTGTTCAAATGAATGCAGACTTCAAGACTGGCAAGCAGGACATAAAAAATCCTGTTCACAAAACACTTACAACCTAAAAGACTTCCTCCCTGCAAAACATAACAAATCATTAGGTAAAGGGGCATATGGTGAAGTACAATTAGTCCAGCATATAAATACAAGAGTTTATTACGCATTAAAAGTTATAAAGAAAAAAAACCTTCATAGATCTGCATCATTAAAACTCATGTATAGGGAAATTTCAGTGCAAAAAAAACTTATCCATGGGAATATAATCAGACTATTTGGGCATATGGAAGATATAGACAATTTATATTTGATATTAGAATATGCAGAAAAAGGTAATTTGTTTCATTACATAAGGAAAAAAAAACGTTTAGGAGAAGAAGAAGCTTTTTATTACTTTACTCAAGTATGTTGTGGGATACATTATTTACATGATAAATCAATAATTCATAGAGATGTAAAACCTGAAAATGTACTTCTAACATCAAGTAATCTTGTAAAAATCTGTGATTTTGGCTGGTGTGCTGAAGGTACTGAAGAAAGAAGTACTTATTGTGGGACTTTAGATTACATGGCCCCAGAAATTCTCCGAGGTAACCATTATACAAATAAAGTTGATGTCTGGGCATTAGGAGTTTTGCTTTTTGAAATGACCCATGGTCGACCTCCGTTTAATGCAAAATCCGATGCTGAGAAATCTCGACTTATAAGACAAGGTATTTTTAAATTCTTAGAAGATACCTCAGCTGAATGTAAAGATCTGATAAAAATGATCCTTCAAGATAATCCTGAAAATAGACCAAATGTATTAACAATACTTAAACACCCTTGGTTTAGTAAATTCATCCCAATTGTCTATAAAGATAAAGTCAATTTCGATCATTTCGCCCCTGGATCAAGTATTAATGTTGAAGAATATGGTGAAGGGATTATTGTTAATAGTCAAGGTTTAGTTTGTGAAATCAGTTTTGAAGGGGGAAGTAAAATTATGATTATTCCTGAGATAGTCAGAAATAATGAAGGAAGTCCTTCAAGACCATTAGCACCAAGATTATCTAAAGAAAAACCTGCTGAAGAATGTGAGGAAAAGGAATTTGAAATGAAATTAAAAAAAAATTACCCACCTTCATATAAACAATCTATAGGAAAACCTCCTAGGACTCCGATAACTTCAGTTGCTTTGGGTTGTAAGATTAAAAGGAAAATGGCATCTGAAAATAACTCTGGGAATAATTCCCCTATGCTTTCACAAGTAATAAGAAGTGAATCTTCTAATAATGGAATTGTACAAAAACCTAGTTCTGAAATTTCTGATAGTTGTAGTTTTGGTAGTGAAAGTAAAAGCAATAATAGTAGTGAAGGTAAGGATGCGCCTAAAACTAGTGTATATGATGTGGATGCTTTTGAAAATAGGCTAAAGGAGCTGCAGTTGCTACAGGCACAATTAGAAGGACCTAAGCAGCAGAAGATCATAGCAAAGAAACCAAAGCAGAAAAGCAGCTTTTTTGCTAGGGTGGCGAATATTTTTAATATTGGCTGTGCAGAAAGATAAAATCATTGTGAAGAAATAATAATAACTAATTAAAGTAAATTATTAGAAGGTTTCAACATAAGCGACACATAATTCGATACAGGGATATATGATGTGAGCTTTAAAGTCTCATGATGCAAACCAGGCCCATTAAGAAAATCATTCAAATTCAGTAACACAGCAAAGCATATCTGCACACAAACCAAGTTATTCGGTTTATGTATTCTAATATACGAATTCAAATGATTTGAATGCGAACTTGCTTTAGCACTTTCAATACTTCCATCAGGTAATTCTACAATACAATACAAATTCTTACTTCCATGGCCTTGAACGCTTAAAACATCACATTCATTTATAACTTTTTCCCCAACTGGGAATGTGATTTCCCCTGTTTTTTTAATGACTTTTGTTATAAGATTTCTAGGAAATTCTACTTGACATAAGCTTGATTGAAAAATGTCGTATATAGACTCAGATGGATTTGATATAGAATCATGACATTTTTTTATAAGCTCATAATTATTAGTCAATGCTGCAGCTTTCCATATGTTTTCAAGTTGATTTTTTATTGTTATTAAACTTGCTCTTCTTCCAGTATATGCATGTGAAAGCATGGATAAAAGGAAAATAATATGGGCTTGAAGTTTGACGGCCATAACGAATTCGTTGACTATAGTTTGGGATTCGATTTCATAACAGTTTTGGATTTCACATGCCATGCGGAGGATGCAACGGACGAAACCTTCGGCTTCGTGATAATAAAGATAAGGTTTTTGTATCATCCGGTTGATTTTCTTGTGTAGGACCCGACATTTCTCAATAAACTCTGCATCACCTTGTTGGGGCATATCCAAGTCAGACTCAAAAAGTGTCCCTCTAGGAGGCATATGCAATGGATAAAGATCTGAAAGATAGTTTATATGTCTAAATAAAACTCACTTTTCACATGAAGTCGGTATTTCTAAATTCTTGACAATTGTATTAGCATTAACTAAAAATATGAGTTTTGCAACATATATTGGATCATTCCAATTATGATCATTTGATAAGAACCTTTTATCAACTCCTAACAGTCTATTAAGTAAAAATTTCCCATGTTTATAGTTTTGTCTTCCCATACTAGCACTAACAGAAAATATATAATCCGTATCTTCAGGGAAAGCTGTGAACAAGGCAAATAATGTCTAAATAATTTATACTTCTAAAATAACCTGTGCATGAGCTGCATTATCAATACGTACCTTACACAAAAAGTCATAAATCGCATGTCTCAGTACCGGGTCCGCGTCTCTCAAATTAAAAATGCACGAGTCAACATCAGCTTTCTACTTAAACCATACCTTCCTCAGCATAAAATACGGAGTCAAAGTCGACAAAAACTTGAAAACCATAATCCTAACCTCACGAAACTCATCATTTATAACATCCAAAAGCACTTTTACAACCAAATACACAATAGACGAATAATTATCATCATAAGCTATAGGAAGTACCGTCATCAAAAGACATCTTATCGTATTTATAGCCTCTAATCTAACATCACAAAATTCACTTTCAAATACATAAAGTAAAAAACCACTATAAGGCATTCTATCATCTATAGTCAAACTTTTTTGTATAGATTTCGATGATGGTGTCAATGTACCAATAATCTTAAGACATTCTAAAACAACTGAACTACTATTAGAAAATGTTTGAGGGATAAGTTTTTCTAATATTTGATCTTGATCAAGATGTTTAGCATTCTTAACAAATAATCTCATAGCGGCAATTTGTACTTCACAATTCAAATCAGAAAAATATTTTATAATAGTATTACTATTTGTAGAGTTGATTATACCTTTTAATGCTGCAACTCTAACTCCAGGATCAATGTCTTGTATAAAATGTGTTATGATATCTTGACTTGATGGTGCAGAACCAGGCCACATTTTCCTAACAACTTTTAGACCGAGGATTCTTAAAGAGGGGTTTGGGTCGCTAAGAAGTTTTTTGCTTATGGTGATTACTGAGTTAGAAGATGGATATCTGTTTAAATGCTCGCAGATGTGTAAAAGTTTTCTGGTACCGGTTTGTAGGTCGGATGGGTCTATGCTGTTAATTAAAATGTTACTGAGCATAACAATTTGATCTTCAGTAGATTCCATATTTTATATAATAATAATGATTTTTAGGTTAGAGAAAATACGAATTTAGAAGGATTTTTATTATGAAGTTTAGAAGATAATAAATTTTATAAAGAAAATTTTGGCTTATGATTGGAAGTTTTGATATTTTTTTAGGATGGGATTTCATATTTACTAATAATTGGTTTAAATTTATTCTATGAGGGGAGGTCAGGGTTTTGTAAGGTAATAGAGGAATTACGCTTTTTTCTTAAGTCGTGGGAGTTGTCACTTCGGTTTATGGATTCGATAAAAGCGGGGATTGGGTGGCTTTTGACTAGTTTTTGGATTCTTTTTAGGATTTTTTGTTTTGAGAGGTTTTCTTTGTATTTTTTTTTGATTTCGTACTCAAGTTTGAATTTTTCGACTGAAAAATTCGCCGGTTTTTCAATGAGCCTTTGTATGAATTCCTGGTTTTCTTTTATGATTTTTTCAGTTTGTTTGCGTCGGGAGGAATAGTTAAGGGTTTTTGGGGTTTTATAGTTAGGAAGAGGCTCTTGGCTTAGTTTTCTTTCTGAGATTGTTGTTAGTTTGTCATAGAGGATACGATTTTCTCTGATTATTTCATCAGCTTTGGCAATTTGTATAAAACTGCCTGCTTTTTTTGGTTCTTTCCGTGAATGATCGAGGGATGTATTAAGAGACCAGTTATTTCGATGCTTTATTTCTTCTAAACGTTTTTTATGAAGCTTTGCTGAGTATTCTTGATATAACCTTGATGACAGATTTTCTCCGCAAGAGTTCGCTATCATTATTGTGATTATCCCTAAACCAATTTTTACATATATAATAAATTACTAAATCAATAAATAACTTAATCTATTTTCTTTATTTAATCGGTTTAATCTTACCAACTTCCTTCCTAATTTCTGCAATATCCAGCTTAGTCTTCATCATCTCAAGTCTTATCTCTTTTTTCGTATCTTTAATTTCTGCTTTTATCTCACTTAATAACTCAATTACTTTTTCATCCCCATTAGTCTTATCTAAAAGCTGGATTTTAGAAAAAGTTCCAAACACATCTTTAAGAGTTTTATCAGTAACCTTTGATCTTTGTTCAACACTAGCCAAAACCTGAAGAATTTCTTCCATTTCTTGTTGTGACTCATTTTTCAGCCGTCTACTTTCAGCGATCGAGCATTGCTGGATATATTTCCTAACAACTTTTTTCTTAAACCTTCTAAGCCACATAATCGAGTCCACTTCAAGAATTATACTAGCCATTTCCCTTCTATCTGCAATATCAATAGCGCTTTTTACTTGTTGAAAGACGTCACCCATAAGTGCAATAATTAAATTCAATAATATAAGTGTTAATATAACACTAGCAACAACAAACACAAATTTCTGTAAATCAGTATCCCCATCAATATTAAACTGTCCATACGACAACGAATAAATATTCACAACTAATTCTTTAAAAGTATAAACAGAACTAGATTCCGCATAATAACTAAGAACCAATCCGGCAATTGCAGTAATAAAAATCAACATAAAAGGACCCATTTCTTTAACAACCTCAGCACACATTCTAATCATATACCTAGTCTGATCAAAAACCCTTACAAAGCCAATAAGCCTAATCCAACACATAGCATTAGCCACAGCAAGTAAAGTATCTTCAGCTAATCTATTCCCACTATTACTAAAAACAAGTATCGGATAAGCATATAAAAATAAAATTCTAGTCAAATCCAATATATTCCAATAACTTAAAAAATAACTTCTAAGACGCATTTTTAACTGCAAACCTTCATATATCAAAAACAATGTATTAAAAAACAATATAACAATCAAAGTTCCTGGAGAATCTCTTATAATAGTTTGTATCATAAGGGCAATAACTAAACATAAATATACACATGCTTGAGACATAAGTGCAGGTAGGTTTTGTCTCCATTTATATAAAAGTATAACTTTAACTAATTCACTTCTAAAAACCTCAGGGTTTTTACAATGTTTTAAAGTTTTGATGAATTTTATGCTTTCATTTGATCCTTGTTCAAGGTCTAGTTTTAGTAAACTTTGTCTAAATTCGATTTCAATATCAACAAGTTCTTCAGAAACCGAAGTAATATCTAAGAAATTTTCACTTTTAATAGCCGGGTTATCAGATAATATAATAATCGGTGGGGTTTTTAAGAACTTGCCAAATTTCGGTAGGGTTTTATCTGTAACAACAGGAAAAGCAGCATCATATAAAGTATGCAAAGACCTTAAACTTGCTCTATTTAATGTTCCTAATATTTCCCCTAAATATTCAAATATTGAATTGTTTTTTTCATATAATTCTCTTGGGATACGTTTTATTAGAATTTCTGCACAAAATTTACTCCGACGTTTAAGTGAAACTGTTAATGGAGTCTCCCCAGCTTCAGACCCTAAAAACTTTGCCCCTTGACTTATAGCTAATTTAAGAAGTTTAGGGAAATTCATATAGCTTATAACATGTAATAAATTCACATTCCATGGTAAAAACACACAATTTAAACAATCTTCAATAATAGCTTTTTGATTACCATGTAATAATCTATATACTTGAGCTCTAAATAAAAAAGAATATTCATAAGGAACTATTGTATATTGAACTTTA
This sequence comes from Stentor coeruleus, assembly GCA_001970955.1. NCBI lineage: Eukaryota > Ciliophora > Heterotrichea > Heterotrichida > Stentoridae > Stentor > Stentor coeruleus. Next base: position 72,603 of record MPUH01000225.1, on the reverse strand, counting down.
GAAGATAATGGACTACGGATAATCCTAAGTTTATTTGTAGTGGATATAACCAACCATTCATTATCTCCTGAGATTGCTAATGATAATATTTTCTTATGTTCATATAAATTCCCTAATAACTGTTTATCTGGTAAACTCCATAGTTTTATAGTTTTATTTTCATGTTGTGTGAAAATAAACAAACTATCTCCACTTAGACAGAGTTTATTAATAGTTGTATCGTCGCTTATAAGAATAGCTTCAAGATGATGGAATTTCATACTCCATATACTTATCCGACCATCTCTGCCTCCAGCAATGATTTTTTTTTTATTTGTTGTGATAGCAATACTTGAAATTTCTGCTTTGTGTTCCTTAAGGACAGTAATATTTACCCCTTTTTTTATATCCCAAACACGGATTGTATGATCATTACTTCCAGAAACTGCATATTTTGAGTTTTTACTAGCTACACAATTGACCATAGAGTCGTGACCTCTAAGAACAATAATTTCATCATAGTTTTTTAGATTCCATACTCTGATAGTTTTATCCATTGACCCACTTATAACTTTTTTATCATCTGGAGTTACAGCTAAACTTCTTACTGATTCTTCATGACCTTTAAGATCTTCTATTAGGGTAAAAGTTTGTAAATCCCATACTTTGAGGACTTCATCCACACCTCCTGATATACAACGAGAATCACCTGTGAAAGCAACACAGTAAACTTCTGCTTTATGGCCTTGTAAAGTTCCTATTGGAGAAGTTTCGGAAAAAGACCAGATAAGAACGTTGTGATCATGGGATGCTGAGGCTATATAACGATAATCTGGGCTTATATCGATATTGTTTATTTCACGTCTGTGGCCTTCAAGAATAGTTTCGGTCGGGTAGTCTGAGAGTTTGTGGATTTTTAAATTGCATTCATTTGACCCGGAGATTATGAAGTTGCTTGATTTAGTAACATGTAAGCAATTTACTGCAGTAGTAAAAGCAGGGATATTGACTTCTTCAAACACTCCAACAACTGAAACTATAGTTAGCCTCCCATTATATCTTCCATATATCGCATACTTATCATCATTAGTCAATGTTACACATCTAATACTATCATTACATTCTCCAATAATCTTTTCCTGTTTGCCATTCTTCAAACTCCATTTCCTCACTGTTTTATCAATACTTGCCGATACTATAAAGCTCATATCCTCACTTATACACAAAGAATATATAGGCATTTCATGTCCTATCAATCTAAATTGTTCCCTATTTTCTCTAAAACTCCATACCCTAATAGTTGAATCATTACACCCAACAGCTAATAAACTACTATCAAAACTAAGGCTTAATGAATATCCAATAACATTAAGTCCATCAATTTTCATCTCAAGATTCAAATCTTGTAAATTCCATATAAGCACAGTACGATCATTACTTGAAGATATAGCATTTTTATCATCATTAGTAATAACAACTGCTAAAACATTTGAAATATGGCCTTGAAGATCTGATATTTTACGTGGAGGATTTAATCCCCAGACTGATATAAGTGTATCATAGCTACCTGATATTATTATTCCACTATCTGATGTTGATGCTATGCATTTTACTTCAGCATTATGACTTCCAAGCTTTACTTCAGTTTCATCTCCGAATTTGAAAAAGGAGATTGTCCCATCACTTTGTCCTGCTATGACAAACTTTTCGTCTGGGGTTATTAAAACACACATAACTTCACTTGCCAGGAATATGGAAATCCATTCGTTTGATGGCTCTGCTGATTTTAGTAAGTTTAGTTTGAAGTCTAGAGTCGTCATGTCTTTATTTGCGCTTAGGGCTACGCTTGAACGCTGACGTTTTGACATTAAGATTTTATTATTTTGGAAAATATAGATGATGAGATTTTGAAGGATAAGATGAAGATGAATATGTTGGATAAGATTATTCTAGAGTTGATTTATTGTCTAGAACCTAGTGGAAACCTAAATTTCTTTTCCTAAAACTATTAAAACTTTCACTATTAATTGACTTTTTTGTCATTAACAAATCTACTCTTAACTTAATATATTTACAACTTTGCCTGTTTTTAAAATTATCTATAAAACTGAAAAATTCTTCCAAATCAATTTCCATATCTCCATTAATATCCTCCTCATTAATAATTTCCTTAAAAATCTTACAACTCATATATGACTTCCTCCAAATCATCCCATAATTTTTTCCCTACTAATCTTCCCACTATGATTACAAACACCTATTCCACAGTTTTGGTGGGAATATATATAAATTTAAAGTAAATAAAATTATGTGAAGATAATTTAGCATAATTTCATGTTCTATTTTACATNTTTATTTTTTATATGCGAAAATTAAAACCAATATGAAAATTATGTGAAGATAATTTAGCATAATTTCATGTTCTATTTTACATATTAGCAATAATCCTATCATATATTTTTGCAATTTTATCTAGAATTTAATCAAATTTTTCCATTATTTCTTATTAATAATTACTTTATACTTGTTTTAACCCTTCTTCAACTTTCTTATAGAGTAACCCTAAAAGCATCTTATCTACCATTCTAATTAGAAATATGCATATCTTTTTTATATGAAAATAAGATTACTAAAAGTTTAAATCAAACAGCAAGCGCATGCTCCATCATAACCGCATTTTTCAACATTAGTTTGAACTTTTATTTCTGACTCACTATTTTCTGTATTCTTTTTAGTTGTTGTATAACTAAAATCAACTTCTGTCTGTAATGTACTAGCCTGCTCTATAAGTTTCATGATATAATCCTGCTGATCTTTTAGGTTTTTTATAGATTCAGTATCTACATATCCAATTTTCGACTGGTTCTTCGTATCGAATGATACATTTTTCGAAGGGAAATTTGAAAATCTGACCTTCGAAATTTCTTGGGTTTTTATGAGAAATTGTTCTAAGCGGTTTTCGACCTGTGAAGCTATTTTTTGGCTTTTTTCCATGATTAAGTTCACATCATCAGATTTTATAGTTTCTGATGTATGCTCTTCTTCCAATTCTGATATGCTAGGAAAAGATTCATTGTCTTCAGGGCCTGCTCTTGTTGGTCCTTCATAACTTGGATCCAGACCTGGAGAATATTCATTTTTAGTCGTTTTAACTGGAAAATCTGAGCGATAGTCAGTTAGTTTAGACTTATTAATTGACATTATAATCATTCCTTTTCTACGAAATATTGTATGCGTTAATTTAAAATTTTTCTTCTTGGGTAAGGTTAGATTATATAAGAGATTGAGGCTTTTTGGTTTAAGAAAGTAGGAAAAGATTGATGTATTTTAGAGTAGGTTTAGTTCATTTTATGTTGGAAAGTTTATAAAGTAATGAGAAAAATGTTAGAATTATTAAAGTTTTTGATATTTATTAGAATATTTGGAATTGTTATATGATATATATTAATTTTTAGGTTTCCCAGTGATGAAAAAAAATTTAATAGTTTTTGAGGTTATTTTAATATGTAATCCTTTCACGTTGTTAGGTTAAAGAATTCCATTAAGTATTTTTATTATATTTCTAAATATCATACCCAATATATGTTAAAACCATAAATCTCTAACTTCCTGATACCTCCAACAAAGCTTAGACAAAATTTAATATCCAAAGTAGTTATGCACTTTATAACTTAAAATCTAAAGTATACCAATTATTCTCCTTCAAAAATAATTCCCAACAAAAAAAAAACACAAACTTTTATAAGAAAAAAAAAAAAAACTCATACATTCAAAACTTCATATACAAAACATTCCAGTAATAAATTTCAACAATAAACTCTATTACTTAAGGTCTACTGCTGTCGAACCTTTAGAAGCTCCAATACCTGGCCTTCCATGTTTGACTGGTTTATAGGTAATCGAGAATTCAGCAAGATATCTACCTATCATATCAGGTTTGATTTCCACTGGGACAAATGTACGACCATTGTAAATTCCTACTACAGATCCAACAAGTTCTGGGAGAATAATTGCATTTCTAAGATGGGTTTTTACTGCTTTAGGCTTCTCACCCAATGGAACATCCTTTTTAGCAGCCACACATTTCTTGTAAAAACGGATGTATTTGTGAGGAACTTCTCTATTGACTAGTCTTCGTTTTGCCCTACTTCCAAGCATTTTCACGAATTTGTCTCTTTCCATCTTGACCAAGTCCTCAAGATCTATCCCTTTGTACGTGTAGCGTCTGAAGGTCCTTTTCTTTGGTTGGGAATCTGCCATTTATATAAGAAAGAAAACTTGAATGTTTATAAAATCATATGTTTTTGTCTATGATATATTTAGTGATTAAATAAAGAATAATATTTGAAGAAAATTGTTAAGAGATAAGATTGATAATGATAAGATTTTTTTTGAAGAGAAATTAAGAATAGGGTATTTTTATATGATTGTTATGAATAAAATTATATTGGAAGGTATTGAAAGGGAAATTATAGCTTAAAGATATGTGGTTATTGTATATAAATAATCTAATGATTAAATATTAAGAAAAATATATTAACTATATAGATTTTACTTGCCATAAATATCTGAAGAAATTCCTTTTGTTAATGTATTATCCTTAGATTTAGTTTTACTTACTAAACTCAATAACTCATATAAAATACTAATAATCAATTGTAAATATATTAAATGGGGGTAATTCAAGGCAAAGACTTTTGTTGCATGAAAGAAGAGCGTAAAAGCATCCTGGAACTAAGTATTTTTGACAACTCTTTTGATTCTGAATTCGTCAGAGATTCGAATTATGAATCACCTATTCCAGATGAAGTGTATTCATATAGCCCAATACACAAAGACAAATCTTTTACTGTTGATGATGATAGCACAGATATAGAAAAAGGATTTGAAGTCACTGAAGAACCTAATAAAAACTACCCTAGAAAAAGCTCTATTGAAGATTGCACTCATAATCTTTGGATGCTTCATAGGAATACTTATAAAAATTAACTAATAATAATTAACTCTGCTATTAACTTTTATAACATATTTTATATGGATAAACTTGGAAGGTTTTTATAAATTATTTTTTATCTTTTCATTTACTCAAGATAATAATGGGTAGTTAACAACTTGATGTTTTTAAAATTATTTTCGATTTAAAGAAGTTTTTTGTTTTATTTTAAGAGTTTTTTAGAAATTTTCTATCCAGAATTTGTAGTAATTAGCATCAAGCCACCAGTTTCCTTCTAAGCTCATAAAATCATTTACAACCCAGAACCACCCCAAAACTAAAACTCTACATAAAAACTAGCCTAAACCTCATAAATACACCCTAATAGCAATTTCATTATACTCTCTAAATCCAATCCTATAAAGCCATATAAAAAATTCCTATACAAACTCATCTAACACACTAAAATCTTTTATAATCTAAACTCCCTAATAATCAAATCATGGACATCATAGTAACTCTGCAAAAAGAAGACGAGGGGTTTGTTGTAGTCCAAGAGTCTGGTTACACCTTAAACTTCCCTTACGTTCCATTTTACCGAACCCTTACCCCTGCCGTAATTCCAAGTTGCGCCTCTTGGTTTGACCCTTTAGCAATCCATCAAGTAGAAGTTGATTCATTACCTGAATACTTTAATGGAAACTACCCATCAAAAACCCCATCAGTATATATGACATATAGAAACTTTATAATCAAACTTTATCGAGATAAACCAACCTGTTATCTTACCGCAACACAATGTCGAAGAGTTCTTACTGGTGATGCATGTTCAATTATCCGCCTTCATGCCTTTTTAGAACATTGGGGAATCATAAATTTATATGCAGAAAAACCTTATACTCATCCTTCTTATGATTTCGCTTGGCCTGGGCATATGAGTTATGGTCGTAAAAGGCTTTTTGAACTAGGCAGACCTTTCTGTGGATGCTGTGGAAATATCTGTGGGGTTACTTGGATGGATGATTCAAAACTTACTCTTTGTGCTGATTGTTTTGAAAAAGGAAATTTCGCTGATCCTATTAACTTAACAGAATTTAATCAAGAAAATCTTTTATCGCATTTTAAATATTCAGAACTTTTCAAAGGGGAAGATTGGGATGAACAACAGACAAGTGAATTGATAAAAGCTTTAAAAAAACATGGAGAAGACTGGGATTTAGTTGCTGAAGAAGTTGGAAAAGATAAAAATCAAGTGATTTTTAAGTATTTGAGTATACCAGTACAGGATTTAATTGAAGCTGAAAATGAGAAGTTTATTGATTATGAAAACCCTTTACACCCTGAGATGAAGACTGTTGGGGAAAAAATTGATATGGATGAAGCTATGGAGAATGCGAAGATTGCTAGGAAAAATGAAGAGATTGAAATTGATAGGATATTAAATGAGATGATAGAAATACAGTGCAAAAAAATCGAGATTAAAAGTAAGTATATTTCAGAGATGAAAAATTTATTGGATATGCAGACTACTAATGTAAAATCAAGGATACAGAATTTGGTAAACCTGCACACAATACTTTCTATGTCTAAAAATAATGAATGATTTCTTTAGGAATTTTTTTATGTTTTGAATAATAATGATACATTTTAAGAAACTATGCTCGGTAAAGGATATTTAGTGTTGCTTTGTCATAGGTAATGACATTCCTGAGATTGATACTTTAGAACATGAAAAAAGACAAACTCCCAGCATCCACGACTGTTGCCAGGTGCAATTTTCAAATAAAACTTCACTGAACCAAACAGTAATTGAATCATCAAAACTAACCCTTCTAGTCCTTGAAACCGTACACATGATAACCGGTGCATCTTATGAAATCACCCCATCTGGACTTAAATCTTCAAAACGTAAATCAAAAGACAATTGTGTATATGCGGGCAGTCAATCAAAAATCGATAACACCTGGATAAACGACATAATTCTCCCAGAATCCGAAAAAGGTGTAGGAAAAAGACATTTCATGATCCAACACATACGCGGACAAAACTATTCTGATAAAGGTTCTTATTTTATTAAAGATCTTGGAGATGGTTTAGGTACTTTTATAAAACTATCAAAACCTTTAAAACTTATAAGTAACTTCATCGTATCATTTGGAGATTCGCATTTGGTTATTAAAATAGAAAAAAAAGATCTGATTTTAAGATTTATAGATGGCCCACGTAATGATGAAAAATTGTAATATTAATATAGTACATTTACATCTGATGAAAGCCCTATAAAACTTGGACGTATGGTAGATTGTAATGTACGTATTGATGATAATAGTTTGAGTAGATATCATTGTATGTGTTATTATGAAGAAGATAATTGGTATTTGATTGATGGAGATGGGGATAAAGGGAGTACTAATGGAACTTGGCTATTTGCTGAAAGTTTTTTTGAGATATATGATGGGTTGATATTAAAAGTTGGTGAAACTTTATTTAAAGCTTTAATAAGCTCTGAGGAACAGGGGAACAAGTTTGACAATTAATGTGATTTATTTAAAGATTAGGAATTATTAATAAAAGGACTTTTTATAGATAAATTAAGTAGTTAGGCTAAATATCATGTAATAATTATATAAAATAATTTAAAAAATTTGTTATACCTTTGTTAAGTTTTGACCTTGATTTTAATATAGGATATTGACGATTTTTTATAGAAGAAAGGCCAATTTTTTTTATATTTGACAAATATAATTCTTTTTTGTGAGACTTTTTTATTTTAAAAGCGGCCTCATTTTTAGATTTCTTTTAGTATGTAGATTATTTATTATAATTAATTAAAATCCTGGGTTATTCTATTAATTATGTTTTTTGTTTGCTTTCTTATCATTGCTAATATTATGACCTTTTAAAATCATTCACTTGTTGAGTTAAATTGTTTATTTTTTGTTAATGCTTAATTAATTTTACATTTTTTTTTTACAAAGCTTAGTACTTAGTCTACTAAATTTTCATTTTTAAACCAGCATGATTTCTGAAGATTTGTATTGATACTATTGATTCTAACATTATTGAGTTTATTTTTTTGATTGGCACATAAAATGAAATGATAAAATAATTATTAATAGCAATAATGATTTAATTGATTTATACTGCCTTGCAACAATTGTTTAGAAATGATTATAATTTTATAGAATAAATGCTTTGAAATTAAATTGTATTTTAACAGATGTTTATGCTTAAATTTTATTGATTTTCATTAACCTAAAATTGTGATTATGATAAATCATGTGAAGTTTATGTTAAAACAACAACTTTTCATATTTTTTTCAATCAAAATAAAACATAAATTTAGCTGTTAAGAGCTATTAAACAACTAGAAATATTATATCTATTAAAATCAAATTTTGAATTCATGATAATTATTATAAAAAGTTTTTTTGCAATATCCAAAGCTACAAAAAGTATTTTTTTAATAATATTGCTTAATCATAAAGTTACAATGTTCAATCTTGTCTAAATTTCAAATAAAAAAAAAGCCCATCCACTAATTTTACATATATTTTTACTTTTACTATTTTTACTTACAAAACATCATCTTATACCTCAAGATTTTCTCCTTATAGTGCTTAAGCAGCCTATAGAAAAATTCCCTATTAACAAGGGCTGGACAATAGTCAAGCGATAATTCCTAACTAATACTAATACTAACTAAATTCCCTATTCATATAAAATTCATATTAAAATCTAATCCTATAATAACAACACATATTTTCCTAACACCAACACAAAATCAAATCTATATTCAAATTTTTCCACACAACATCAATTATCCTAAATATCCTCCTAATTCCTACATCATTTATCATAATTTCCCAATCCTCTCTTTTCAACCTTCATAACCAAATCTCTATTGCAAAAGCAATCAAAACTCATCCTATAAAAACATCCAAAAAGTATCTTCAATTTTCTATCTAAACATATTCCATTTCCCCTAACACTAATTTCCAGCATTTTCCCCNTTTTCTATCTAAACATATTCCATTTCCCCTAACACTAATTTCCAGCATTTTCCCCTCCACACCATTTCTTCATAATCAAACCTTTATCATTTTTTCAACTAGGATTTCATAATAAATGTGTCTTTTCACAAATCCTTCAGAATTATGCAACCACCCTGAATGTATCAGACACTACTTTTCTCAATACAATACATCAACAAATAATGGTAGTCTAATTGCGAATATTAATGCTCTTATTCAACAGCACTCTATAGCACTTAACGACTTAACTCGTAAAAACAATACTCTTAATCAAAATCTCGATACTTTAACCCAAGAATTACTAAAAAAAACTAAAATCCCCCAATCAAACATTGAAGAACCATTTAGCCTTGAAGGGATTTTTCGTTGGATATCTTCTGGAAAAACTTTTAGCTTATTTATAACCTTACTCAATAGCTTTCCAGATATAATTTATAAAGAAAAAGGATTTCATGTACAAGTTAATGTCACAGATTCTAATGGATCAACTGTTATTCTCCCTAATAGTTTCACATTCATCATAGCACTTTTCACTATGGAAAACCCCCCGAAATTGTTGAAAAGAAATATTTCTGGGAAAAAAATACTTAGAGGGACTTCGGAAGCTATACCGGAAGATGATGGGATTATACATTTTCGTAATGTTGTTGTTAATGAAGTCACCTCACATTATCCTAATGATAGCTTTTGTTTAGTTATACTTTGTCCTAGTTTGAGCCATGTTAAACCTTTGGCTACAAGTGGAATTTCTGTGAGAGCGAGGAAACATAATAGATAGTTTTTTAAAAAGGTTTAGAATTTTTTGATCCTGGATTTAAGGTTTAAGGTTGATTATTTTTCGGTTTATATAAATGAAAGTCTAGTTTTTAGAAATTGAGAAAGATGAAAATAAGCAATAATCACTTTATCCTTATACCTCTACATTCCACCTAATAAAATCCATTAAATCTTCTCTCATTTCAAGCCTCTATTTTAATGCATCAAAAAAAATCCCCTCTATCCTTTATCAACTAAAAATTTGCAAAACTCATCATAATATCAGTATCCACACATCAAAACCTTTCTGATTTATACAAACAAACCATATAAATTCCTTATATTTCATAAAACCTTTTATCACTTATTAAAAATTATTATATAAAAACAAATTCTAGTCTTTTTATCTATATATTTCTGTTTATAAAATAAATATTATTTTAGCTAAAGCACAACATTTATTAATGCATATTATTATACACTTCATCATCTAATAAATTTATTTGAAAAAGTTTCTTATATAGTTTTGTTAAATGGAACCTAATAAGAATCCTGAAGTTTCCCCATTTACCAAGTTTTGCTTGGTATCACTTTCACCTTTAACCGCACAAAGGTCACCAGGAATGCCTATGGATATTGATTCACCTTTTTCTATGCCTGAAAACTCTGTGTACAATAATCAACAGAGATTTGGTATTTTTGATCCAGGATCTGCTATACAAGGTAAGAAGTTCGCATGTAAATGTAGGAAAACTTATTGCCTGAAACTATACTGTGATTGCTTTGCTAATGGTGAATATTGCATAGGATGTGGGTGCATGGAGTGCAAAAACATACCCGAATGCGAATCTGAGCGTAGAATAAGTATAACACAAGTAATGGAACGAAATCCTGAAGCTTTTCATAGAACTCAACCAGTGATAACTAAAACATGTAATTGTAAAAGGTCAGGATGCAGAAAGAAATACTGTGAATGTTTTAGTAGTGGACTTGGCTGTAATTCTTCTTGCAAATGTGAAGGTTGCTTAAACACTGGATAAGGTTATACTAATAATTTGGTTTAGAATTTTTAAATATAATACAATTTTATATAGATTATTAGTTTGATTTTAGATTATGTATTATAATAAAGTATATATATTATAAAGGATGTATATAAGAATAAAGGATTAATATCCATTTATGTTTATATTATTAGATGAAAAATTATTAGCTTTAAAGAAATGATAAAAGTATGGAATAATATAGAAATATAAGGAAAATTATGTTTTGACTGAAAAAAATATTATATGCATTTTTGTATATAATAGTGGGGTTAGATAAAGATATTTTTATTTATCAGCATGCTATTTCTAGTTTTTTAGCCCAAAATGGCATGAAGATTCTTTAATCAATGCATTTTTCTAATTAAAGCTTTACCTTTTAAAGAGTTTTACTTTTAGTTTTTATGACTTTAGCTATAATGGATACTTTATGTTTTTATAACTTAAGTAAAATTATTAATACATTATATAAAATTTGTATAGTGAAATACAACATAGATAATCCTAACAAAAATCAAGCTTAAAACTACAAGTAAAATATTTCATTAAGAAATAAAAAAAGCTCTTTTACTTAAAATCAAATTTATCTCTTTAATCATTTCTTTCTAAAATCCTAAACACCTAAATTTACTACTCACAATCTAAAGCAAAACACAAAATCAAAAACAGTTCAATTAATCCCAAAAAGCCATACCCAATCTTCTTTAAATCCTAAAAAATTTTCATTTCACAAAGTAATTTAAACTCTTTATGCAATCATATCTGATATAAATAAGAAATTTACATGGATTGGTTTCAAAAAGCAAAAGACGAGTTTTTTAAAAACCAAACTCCATCAGGTTTCTGGGCTAAAGTATCAGATAGTATCAATCCTTTTAATCCAGCTGTTCATTACGGTTTAATAAATGAATACCTAGAATCTAACACTTACCTCCAAGGTGATTCTCTTACAATAGAAGACTTTTACCTAGCATCCAAGCTTACAAAATGTCCAACTTGGTGTAAAATCCTCAATAGTAAAACCAGACCATTTCATCTATCCCGTTGGTTTATGCACGTTTTTTCAATATTCCCCGATGACGATTACGAAGTTTATAAAAGAAGGTCAAATAGAATAGATGGCCGTTTAGTTGAAGCTATAGAAAACAATAACATGAATCTATTCGAAATCCTCTTAGATCTTGTTGATATAAATGCAAGAAGTCCTATTGAAGGAGGACCTCGTCCTATTCATACCGCAGCATTAAAAGCTAATATACAAGCTTTACAAAGTTTATTAAAAAAAGGTGCTGATATTGAAACAAAAGATGAAGAAGGTCTAACACCAATATTTTATTCTGTACAAAGCAAATCAACAGAAACATTGTTATTTTTAATAGAAAAAGGGGCTAATGTTTTTCATGTTGAAAATCAAGGAAGGAGTCTTTTTTATTGGGCATCAAGTCTTGGGAATGTTGAAATGCTTAAAATTCTTCTTGATAAAGGTTTGGATCCTAATAAAGTTACTAAATTAGGAAGGACAGCTTTGAGTAAATGTGCTTGGAATGGGAATGTTGAAGTTATTAACTTTCTTTTGACTATTCCTGGGATTATGCTTGATGTACATGATAAAAGAGGTCGAACTGCTTTACATAATGCAGTTTGGGGATGCGCTGGAGGACGTGAAGGTAGGAAAATGGGTCAAAATGCTTATGATAGTCCGGAATGTGCGAAACTTTTATTAGATAAAGGGTGTTTTATTGAAGCTGAAGATGGGGGTGGAAATACACCTTTATGTATTGCTTGTTCAACTTATTCGCCGAAATCTTTGAAATTGTTGCTTTCGTATGGTGCTAATAAGGATCATATTAATAAAGAAGGGTATAATCCATATCATCAAGCACTTGCTAGGGGAAATTATGATTGTGCTGCTATTGTTATTGATTCAGGGTTTGATATTCATTCACAAAATGGTATAGAAACACCAATGATGATAAGTATTAAATACTATCAGTACAAGTCAATAGAATGGTTAGTTTCGCAAGGGGTGTTGCCAAACCAAAACGAAATGATATTTGCTATAAAACATACTGATGGTGAAATGCTTGAAAATCTTATAAAATACACAAGCATTAATGGTCTAGAAGAATATATACTAAAAGAAGGTACATCTAATTGTGCAATGTGGATAATCAACAACCTTCCATTAAGTAAAACTATAGTCCTCGAAGCATTGAAAAAAGATAAAAAACTCGGTGAAGCTGCTTTAGCTAAATGGTCTGAAGAAATTACAATAGAAATGTTAGAATACATGCTAGAAAAAAAAATCGACACAAGTTTATATCTCCATCGTGCAGCACCAACAGGAAGAATATTAAGACTTTCTATAAAAGAAGGGAATTTCCCTTTAGCATCTAAACTTATTCAAGATAATCCAAGTTTATGTCAAGAATCCGATAATTTCTCAGGAAACACAGCATTACATATTGCCTGTATATCAGGAATGAGTGATATTGTCCCTAAAATTATAAATTCAGTACCAGATCCAATTTCATACATATCTCAAACAAATTCAAAAGGTATGACATCAATAATTTTAGCTCAACTTCATAAACGTTTATATATAGCTGAAATGCTTAAAGATATGATAATACAAAGCCAAGGGTCGATGAGTTTAAGTCAAGTCAAAGGTTTAGATTATGAAGAAATCCAAGAAGAATTAACACCTCATCCTTATACTGAAGAAACTATGCCATTAGGATATTGGCCATGTATAAATACAATAAAACCATTTAATGAAACAAGGTATTTATGGGTTGATACATGTGAAGGATTAGATTCTCTTATTAAAGAAATTGAGTGTTTTTCAGTGATTGGGGTTGATATAGAATATCATACTTTTGAAGCTAAAAAAGGATGTATTTGTCTTATACAGTTATCAAATGGTGAAATTGATTATGTTATTGACGCATTGGTTAATAGAGACAAATTAGGGGATTTTGTTAGGAGGTTGATGGAAAATGAGAAAATTGTTAAGGTTTTTCATGGATGCGATTCTGATTTGGTGTGGCTGAAGAATGACTTTGATGCACATCCTGTAAGAGTTTTTGATACTGCAAGAGCATATAGGGTTTTAAAGAATGAAAGTCAACTTCCATCATTAGCGTTTTTAATACAACATTTTTTTGGTATTGAAGTAGACAAGAGTTTTCATGTTGCTGAGTGGAGAATACGTCCTCTTCCAGGCCCGATGTTAGATTATGCTCGTATTGATGCTCATTATCTACCAACATTATTTAACAAACTTCTTAGCCTTTTAGATGAGGATCAGAAATTCATATTAAGTGCACAATGTAATGCCATGTGTCTTAAACAATCCAAAAGAAAGCTTATCAGACTTAAAATCATTAACCAAAGCTAAATTCACATTTAATATTTTTAGTATAATGATGTCTAATGAAAAAATCTCTTACCTAGAAGACTTTGACTCATCCCTCCAATGCCCAATTTGCATGGATTACTTTTCCTCAATTATCTACCAATGCGATTCAGGCCATTCCCTTTGTGAACTTTGTTGCCAAAAAATCAGTATCTGTCCCTTATGCAAATCCCCAATAGGTAAAAAGCTTAGAAACTTACTTCTTGAAGAGCAGCTAACTAAAGTTGTGTCCAAATGTCGTTTTGATAACTGCAGTTCTCTAATGAAACTAAATGAAAAAAACCAACACGAACAAATCTGCCAACATAACCCAGAATGTCATTGTTTACTACAACATTGTAAATGGTCAGGTCACAAAGCTAATTTTCTTGTACATTTAGCTGAAAGACATAAAGTCCCTCATTATGAAATCCATGGAAGTTCAGCTGAATATTCATCAAGACTTAGATCAAGTAATTTACAAGCTGCAGCAGGATGTGTAAAACTCCTTCATACTTTTCTTAGACTTGATGGACCAAGTGTGACAATATTGACTTATATATTCTTAGATTCATCAAAAAACCTGTTTTTCCCTCAATTCCGTACATTAGGTGAAGGGCAGACTAGGTATAGTTTAAAAATATGGAATATAGACAATGAAGATAGTGATGAGATTATTATTGAAGGAACAGCTTTTAATCATAGACTAGGACTTGATGAAGAAAGGGAAAAAAAAATGTGCCTAGCTTTTGATTTAGAAAGTTTGATATTGAAATTCTCTTTCCTTGATAAACAGGAAAAAGGACATAAACTTCTTCATTATAGACTGACTATATTATAATAATATTTATGTGTTTTCTTATGATATAAAAGTACTTTTTTATATAAATGATATATAATGGAATATGAAAATGACGCAGGTTACTTAGAGTAAGAAAACCTATGGCGGATTTTTTGAATTAATTAATACAGTATGCATAGAAACTTTCAAAAACACACCCCGCCGCATAAAAGACAAGTATCGGCGTATTCGATTCCGAAAGAAAACATTGATGATAATGGGATTGGGAATAGTAAACCTGGAATAAAAAGGAACCTTGGTGAAGCTCCTAATATGAGTTCAGGGCATATGAAGACTGGTTCTTTAGAATGTGATGAAAATATACAGGAAATCACGTATAATACCCTATGGAAATGCGAATGCAAAGATTATTATAAGAGTTTAGAGGAAAATGTTCAGAAGTACTACCCGAAATTTGATTATTTTTATACGAAACAACCTAATATTACCCCTTATATGCGAGCTGTACTTTTAGATTGGATGATGGAAGTTTGTGCTGAATTCACTCTAAAACGCGAAACCTTTTATATGGCCGTTAGTCATCTAGACCGGTTTCTCATGGAATTTGGGGGCATCCAAAAAAATGAATTTCAATTAATAGGTCTATCATCAATGTATATCGCCGCTAAAATTGAAGAGATTTTCCCTCCTAAGCTTGATGACTGGGCTAAATCAGCAGATGAAGGTTATTCAAATTGTGCGATCAAAGCTATGGAATTGTTTATGCTCAGATGTATTCATTGGACAGTTCACCCACCTACATCGTTTAATTATATAAATTGGCTTATGACCCAATGGGATACTTTTGTGCATTTCCATTTTAGTTGCGTGATTTTTAATAACCTAAACGATTTTTCGAAGTTACTTCCTGAAGAAAAGGCTAAACAACAGAAACTATATGAAAAACGCATGATTTTGTTTAAAGAACCTAATCAGCAAGCATATAAAAGGTATAGGGAAACATTGCAGATATTAGATGCTGCGAGTTTAGAAACTAATAATTTACTCCCAAAGTACAATGCTGCTGGGCTGATGTATTTGATGATAAGTAAATATTTTTTTGAATCGAATTATGAACTTTTGTATTACAATGGTCCGGAGTATGAGCCGAAAAATATAGCTAAAATGAATATGTATATTGATGAAAATGGGGCACAGATTAATGGTATAGAGTTCAATCTTGAGAGTTCTTCTTATGTTCAAGAACTTTATTCTAACTTTATAAGCGCAACATTAGAAATATATAGCATTGATGAAATATATGAAGCAGTAAAATACTTCCACCCGATTATGGAACTTGAAATCGA
Organism: Stentor coeruleus; assembly: GCA_001970955.1. Lineage (NCBI taxonomy): Eukaryota > Ciliophora > Heterotrichea > Heterotrichida > Stentoridae > Stentor > Stentor coeruleus. The sequence continues at coordinate 56,313 of MPUH01000225.1, read as the reverse complement.
TTACTGTCTTCCGATAGCTTGTAAAACAAAAAGCAAATCTAATCTTGAGAGACATTATGGTGAGTTTCTAACTTTCCAAACCCATTCAAGCAAAAACCTAGATTTCATTTCTAAAAGACTCAAAACTAATAAATAACTTAATCATAAGACCATTATTAGTTAAATACCTATTTTTTCGGCAGACTCTTATATTTTGACACATTTTTCACAAGTTTGTTTGCCGTATAAAAACTTGTTATATGAGAAGAGTTTTTATATGAATCAGGTGAAGCAATTTTATCAGAGCTTAAATTACCAGATAGATGTCCTGATAAATTTCCTCTATACAATGGAGAATTAGTTGTTGAGTTTTTATTCCCTCTACCTGCAAATTCATGATTAAGGTTTTCCAGTTTAGATTTCTGATAAGTCAAAGTATCAAGTAAATGTTTACTATCTTGGATAATTTTATTATAATTCTCCTGTTCAGACTCTTCTTCTGATGAATTTTCTGGCAAAGTTGGCTTAGGTTTTATATTATCATCCTGAAAAGAGTCTTTTAAAAACCTTAAAAGCAACAAAGTTGAATGTGCCCAGTTTTCATTTCCTATAACTTGCTTAAAATGATTTGAACTTTTCATATGCGATTTAAAAACCTGATAAGCTTTAGGTTTATCATGTATTTTCACTAGAAAAGTTTCTGTAAGGTTTATTATTTCTGTTGTTATATCTGATGGTCTATGAATAATCCCATGCATACTCAATTCGATTTCATTTTTAAGTTTTAGGTTGGCTTGGTTAAGTTCTTTAACCATTTCATCATCTTCATCCATACTTTCAAAATTTTTGATTTTACTTTTCAAACTACGGATTATGTTGTTTTTTTCATGGTTTTCTTGTTGAAGTTGCTGAAGGGCTTTACGGAGTTTTTCTTTTTCATCACGAAGGGAGCTTATTAGTTCTGATGCATTTGTTATATCGTTTTGCATACTTTTTAAGAGGTTTCGGTCGATTAGAGCATGGGAACTACGTGAATGCTTATCATCGATTGGAACTCTTGGGCATTTGTTTTCGTACATTTTTATTATAAGATTTTAAATTGTCGTAGGTTTAACAGAAGGAAGATTTTTGAATATTATGATATGAAGATATGTGTTAGGATTATGATTTTGAGTTTAAAGAGTAATTAAGGTGTGGAAGTTGAGGTGATTTTTGTTAAAAGATTTTGAAGTTTGGCTTAGATTTGGATTTGGATTTGGTAAAAATTGAAGAGGAAGGGTAATGGCTAGGGTTTAAGTAGGGAAAATGTGTAGGATGAAAAAGAGGGTAGAGTTTATACTTTTTTGAGGAAAATTGTTATTTAGGAAGTGCAATTTGTGATTATGTTGGTAAAGGTTTTAAAATAATTTTGTTTGTGTTAGTATATTGTTAGTTTGTGTAGATAATATATATTTTAATTGACTATTGTGGGTCTGTATAGATCGTATCTTTCAATTTTTAGTGGAAAGATACTTTAGGTTTTAAATCAAAATTATTTTTCCTAAACCTATTTACAATTATATAATTTGTATAATTTTTGTCTTTTTTAAATAAAGGATGGTTATAATCTTAACCTAAATTAGGCGAGTTATCTTTATATAAAACTAAACTCAAAATTTTAAATCACAAATGCCCTAAATTTCTCCAATGCCAACCAATTGCAATTACATAATTAATAAAGTTTTTACTATAAATAATTATTAAAACCCTAAAAAAAACTACATAAGCTACCTTTATACAACGCCAGATCCTAAATATTAAATCATAATTATCCTAAATCTCCCTAACACTAACTATATACAAATCCATATTCAATATCATATAAAAAAAAAATATACATAACCTTAACTTCATATAAAATCCTATCACAAATATACTCCACGATCCCTCTTGATCTTCCACCATAATATCACCCTATCCAAAATCCTCTTAAAAAAAAAATACCCTCATCTCTTTACACCCTTATATAAAAAAATCTCATTATAATAAATGGCAGATTGGGTCAAACCTTTATTCAATAGATATGATCCATACACTACCAAAGGAAAACTTGATGAATTCATAACCCATGAGCTCAACAATTCAAGGAAATTCAAGCAAACCTTCGAATACTCTAATTTTAAAATCCTCATAGGTCTTATTGCCGTAATCTTCACAACAATTGCCCATGTTTATGAATACATCTTCAATGCTCATTTCCCAAAAGATTATAATATTACAGCAATATGCGTAGTTGGTTATTTCTTATTCAATATTATATTCCAGATCTTTGAAAATTATTATGAAAAAGAAACATTTTATTCAGGAGACCCTGGGATTAAAGGTGTGAAGTCTATTGATTTATCTTCGACAATGGAGAAGTTTGACCATATGTTTAAAATTAAGCTTTTTATGTATTTTGAATCAGGAGTCCGTAGAGACATCGAGTTTAATACAAGTGTTGGGGAGTTTTTTACTAAAGATGGGCATTTGGTGAAATCTAATGTACAGAGGATGATTGATAAAATTATCAAAGAGCTTAAGAGTAAAAGTCAATGATTACTAATAGATTTTAGGATAAGATAGGGTGTAGGTTTTATAGTTAAGAGAATATGGTATAGGGTTTATCATTAAAAGATTGGGATTCACTATAAGAACTTATTCTCATGTTATCTAAACACCCTTGGAGTTGTTCAGTAAAAGCTTTTTCCTCCCTAAGCAATTTCTCTAAAGTCTCATTACGAAAACTATAAATCTGTGATGAAGATAATCTGCTAAGTTTTTCAAACAATAAACTATCCCCAGGAAGTTTATCTTCAAAGTCTTGGCTTATTTTATAAAAACTCGTTATAATTGCGTTTTCACTCAAAATACTCTGTGCTTTACTCAAAGCTGCTTCTATGATTTTAGCATTTATCATAGAATTATTCCCAGAAGGTGTTTTCATCGTATATCCAGGGGTAATTTTATTATCAAAACTCATTGTGCTAGAAGCAATTAAATTACTATTAACTCGGCTTATAGGCATAGTTGAACTATTTGAAAGAGAGACCGGAAAATCTTTTTCCACCTTTAAAAAAACAGCAAATTCGTTTTCTATGTCCATTTTAACAAGTAAATAACCTAAGCCTTCATGGTTTTTAATATAAAACTCTAAACGTGAGTTCCCATCTAATGGAAAATTCTCATCGAATCTGTTTTTTATTATAACCGGGATAATTTTTTCAACTTTTTCATTGAATCTTCCACTTAAAGCAATTAACCTTTCACCCCATTCGTCGTAGATTATAACCAAGATTATGCCGATTTCATAGTAAAAAAAGAATAAAAAGTTGTCTTCAGCGTAAAAATCTGGTTTTTCATCGCAAGGTACGGAAAAACATGCTTTAGGAATTTCTGAGTCTTTCCAGTCGTATATTGATACTAAAGATTTGTTTAAAGATAATGTGACAATAAGATTATCGCTTAGGTTGTGTACGAAATCTAAAGGACAATCTGATATAAGAACAAATAAAGTTTCATCATTTTTTTGATCGTAAATACCTAGGCTCATGTTTAAATTCAGCATAAAACAGTTGGTTTGGTTTTGCATTACAAAGGATGATGAAATTTTTTCATTCATAATTATAGCATCAACAAGAAAAGCTTTTTCAACTATTTTCCTAACCTTCTCTTCACACAATGCAAAAACTATCACCCCATCTGTAAAAATATCATTAAAACATATTGCAGACTTAATTTCACTCATTGTACTCCAATCCTCAAGACTTCTTATAATTATCAGATTCTCATATAAAAAATACACATTTTTTTCATGGACCAAAAATTTTTTCGGCTTATCAGCCACAGAGCCATAAAGTTTTTTTCGGTCTGGGAAAGCGAAATCTTGTTTTTGATGGTTTTTTTCAATGTATTTATAGAAATTGCCATTTGATATGAAAAAAAGACCTTCCTGGACGATACTGAACAAATCAATTTTTTCTTTGGAAATCATGCAAAAGTCAACAAGTTCAGGGTTTTGAAGACAAGGTGTGAGATCTATATTAGGTAAATGAAAGGATTGTATATGAGTGAAATCACCTGAGATTGAGTTGAGATCATAGTTGACTATTTTAGACTCCATTTACTATGATTCGGAATAAATTATGGAATGAAGGTATGAAAATTAGTAAAGTAGCATGTTTGGTTTATGAGAAAATATTGGGTTTTATAATAGAGTTTCATAATAAAAATACATAAATTTCTTATATAAATATCGAAACTATGCGAAAATCAAAACCTTAAAAATTACATACAAAACTAATAGTTTATTAATAAAATCAACAACTTCTTTAATAAAAAATAATTTACCAATATCATCAACACCTACTCTTAAAATTTTTACAATTATTCTATATATCATCTTATAAATAAAAATCACTATGTCCTACATACAAGAAATCTTAGACAATGAATTCGCAGCTTTAAACTATCTGCTCATGTCTGTAATTCGCAGATTTTCATTAAAAGAAGCTGTTGAAAACAAAAAAACCTGCGAAATTTACTATCAAATCACCGAATCAGAAAATTATTTGCAAAGAGACCAAAGCCTTTGCAATAAAATTTTGGAAATCAAAAATAAGCTCATATGTCAAAGTTGTAAAGTTAACATTGTAAATTTAATATTTGAATGCAGTCATACTTTATGTGAAGCATGTTTTAGGTATTATACAGAAAACATTGACTTACCTCAAACAAAATATGAGCGGGTTTTAACTTGTCCATTCTGTTCAAGAGCAATAAAAGAGTGTGAATATTCGCATATTTATGAAAATTTTAAAGATATGGCTATGTTAAGAGATAAACGTGAAAGGATACAAACAAATGACCCGATTTCTTGTATAACTTGTAAGAGGAAACTTGCTAAGAAATGTTATAGTGGATGTTGTTGTAGATGCTTTGAATGTCAGTCTGAAAATAGAACTTTAGGTTTTTGTGAATGTGGGACTTTTACTGTTCAAATTAATTGTGATGCTTGCAAATGTAGAATTGACCCTGTGAATAATAAATTTGTTATATTTTGTGATGGACATACTCATTGTCAAAATTGTATAAATAAAACTTGTAACAAGTTAGAATGTCAGGTTTGTACATCAACTTTAAGAGGTATTGATTTAGAAAAAATATACACTAAAGCTTTTCAAACTTGTTGTTTTTGCAATGGCACTTTTAATGCTAAATATTTTCTATCAAAAAATTGCTGCCAATACTTGATTTGTGCTATGTGTCAGTATAAGAAAAATCAAACATATTGTGTATGTTGTTCAGCGATTTTAAACCCATCACCTCAGGATTTCCTTAGATCTCAAAACCTCCTAGCTTAGAAATCTTAATTATTTTTATAATAACATCTATAAAAAAGTAGGGATTAAAAAGAATTGGCGAAGAAAATGCCCTGAACTAATAAAAAAATATGCTGAAATTAAAGTTAAACTTACTTGTAAGAGCATCAAAAAATATTAAAACTTTAGATATAAACTAAATTATAATATAATATATAAAGGAAAATAATCATAATAAATAAGATCATAATTATCATATATACCTTATATAACACATTATAAAGTACATTATTACAAATTTATCATCTACAAAGAAAAATGTCTTAAAAAAACCTAATAAGTTGTTGCTTTAAAATGCAACAATCAAGAATTTCTCTATATTTTATATTAACAATAAGCTTATTACATCCTTAGAATATAGACTTAGAAATAAGGAACATGAATAAAAAGCAGATCAATTTTGATCAAAAAGTACAGAAAGAGTTACACTTCCCAATTTCTTTCCACAAGCCTAAATGCAAAACCCAAGAAATTAACTATAAACAAACCCCTAAAATGAGTAAATTAGCATCAGAAATGCACAACCAGCAAATAATCCAAAGTGATTCTTTAGCTCATATAATCAACATCAAAGCCAAAAATAAATCTTATAGATCTCGAATACATACATCAGTACATACAAGAAACACATCCCCAATAGAGCCATTACCACCTTTAATCAAATCAATACCTTTACATTTAGATCCAAAATTCCAATTCCCCAAGAAAAAAAAGTCCAGAGTTTCAAAGCCTAAAATTTTCCATATAGAGAAAATCAAGTCTTTAATAACAAAAATTGATGATATTGTTCCTACAAACAAAAACACATTAAATGCTGGGATTAGATATTCAGCTTTAAAATCACAGCATATGTATACTTGGGTCGAAAGGTTATGTGAATCTAATAAATTCGGTATTGATGAAACTTTAGATGGGATGATTATTTTACATAAAGATAATATGAGACTTGATAAAAGCTTAAAGCAACAATCACAAGAAATTACAATTGAACTTAATGAGAATGCGCTTATAATGATGAAGAATATGCATAAATCTAATAGGAGGAGTATAAGTTTATAAATGGACTTACCGCGCAAATCTTATGCGGCAAAGAATGTGTCGAGGTCAAGCACGGTAGGTGGGATTAGGCTTAGTCTTGACCCAAAGCTTTTTACTGAGAAATCTAATCAACTAAACTGTCAAAAAGAAATCATATCTTACTTCCAAGAATACGTTCCAGAAAGTTTATTAAATTTAAAACATCTTAAAGCTCCAAGTACTAAAGATTTTCAAGATATCTTTACAACATTAGTTTCCCGTATAGACTCAAATTACTTATTTACAAATAAACTTGATGAAGATGTGCCTAATTTTTTTAAATGCATTGGTTATCCTTATGCTATAAGTAAAAATTCTCTTCTTGCTGTTGGTGCTCCAAACTCTTGGCCTTCACTTCTTGCAAGTATTACTTGGTTAATTGATTTAGTAAAATTCACTGATCAACTTTCTAAATCAGAAGAGTCTAATTATATAATAGTCCAAGATGAAGGGACAATTGAAAATCTTCCTTATCTTTATTTAAGATTACATGAAAAATGGTATTATTATGAAAATACTACTGAACTTAGTGAAGATATTATTAGAATACAAGAAAGGAGTTTAGTTGAAAAAATAGCTTTAAAGGAAAATTTGGAAAGTATAGTAGCTTATCTTAAGGAACAAAAAGGGGATTTAAAGATAAAGAAAAATAACTTTTTATCTTGTGAAACTAAAGCGACTATGTTGAAATCACATATTTTGAGTGGGAAGAATATTAATGCAAATTTTCAGAATGAAGTTAGAGGATATGAAGATAGATTTTGTTCAGCGACAAAAACCCAAGAGAATTTGAAAAGGTATATTGGGGAAGGAAGAGAAACTGTTGAATATTTAGCGAGTCTTGTGAAAAGTCAGACAATGACAGTGGAAGAAAGTTCTCATTTGGAAGAGGAAATGAAAAATTTAGATGTGAATATTGCCAATTCGGAGGATCAGAGGAAGAGGTATAAGGAATTACAGAGAGATTGTGAGATTAGCCTTATGACACAGATCACGGAAGCTACAAATCGTTTGGAGAAAATATCTAATTACACAGGGGATATTCCATTTGTCAATGAAAAAATAAAATTTTTACTTATAGTCGAGAACCTCAGCAACAGAAACAAAAGTCCTTTAGAGCCTGCGGACATTCTAGAAAAAGTGAAGAATTTTTCTAATCTGTCAATGCAAGCCTTAGCTGAAAACACAAGCAAAAATAACAGTGAAATATCTTCATTAGTCATGAAATATCTAACAAAAAAAGAAAAAATCGACGAACTCAACAAAAAAAGCCAAGAAAAATTCCGGGACCTCGACGAAAAAAGTAAAACCTGGAAACAGTCTAATGAAAATTCTATGAGAGTAATAAACGATAAAGAACGAGAAGTCTATACAATCGAAGATACACAAAAAATTGAAAGACGAGCAATAGAAGACTTACAAAACAAAATCAAATCTTTAGAAGACCTTCTTGAATTAAAAAGAAAAAGTATCTCAAAATATGAAAGTGATTGGGCAAAAACTAAAAAAGATTTCATAAACAGTTTAAAAGAAATATTTTATGAACAAAAAAAGCTACTTTTATATCTAAAATCATCATTTGGGAAGATAAAAGAATGGAGTGAAAATCAAAACATACAATGTGAGAGAATAAGAAATGAGAGCTTTCAAAGGAAAGATGTTATACTAGCTAATTTTTCTAATATTTTTGATTAAATATTAAAATAAGAACTATCATTGCGATTTTATAATTTCTTTAGTTTTAGGTTGTCCTGCTTGCAGGTTATCAAGATTGATTAGTTTAGATGCTAAGTCGATAGGTGATTTAATATCAGAAGTTTTTTGAAAAGGTATATAATTATTACGCCCATATTATTTTATTTGCTCCATTGTAGCTCTTGAGTTATTTGATAGATTAAAATTAACTTTAGGTTTTGAAGCTTTTATAGAATTAATACTTTGAGGATTGTTTCCTGGTGCTTGTTGACTAAAATCTATATTTGTATTTCCTTGTATATAAAGTCCTGTTAATACACTATTGTCTGTTAAAGGTCCATGATAATTTTGAGTCCTTGGCTCAGTTTCTATTGGTTTTGATATTTGTTGAGGATTATAAAAAGGACTTGTTGTGTTTGGGAATACCCAGAAAGAATATCAATGTAAGTTCCAGGTTTAACTGTTTGCCCAGAGTTTTGATAAGGATTTATTGAATTAGGATTTGGTTGATATATTGGATTTTGTTGATATGCTGTACCTGATTGGATTAATGATGTTGGTTGATAAGCTGAACTTGGTTGATATAATGAACTTGACTGAAGAATTTGATATTGTTGATAAGATAGGGATAGTTGGACAATTGAAGCTTGAGGGAAAGATGATGATTGGACAATTGAGGGAAAATGATGATTGAACTATTGGATGTTGATGGAAAGATGATTTTTGAATAATTTGAGCTGGTTGGAATGATGGTGCTTAAAGGAAAGAAGGAATTGGTTGGGTAAATTATGTAAGAAAATATTCATTTGAAGGTTTTGATGTAAAATTGTTATCATTGTTTACAATTGGGTATTGAGGATTATATCTGGGATTTTTTTTATAGTAGGGACTTCGATATAGACTGTACTGGAATATTACCTGAACTTGGAGGTGGCTTTAAGACTTTAGGTGCAACAGGAAGCCTACCAGGATCCTTATCCCAAATACTAGGTTTAACATCAATTTTAACAGGTTTTACATCTGGAGCTTTAAATATATCCACCGGCTCTGCCGGGGGCTTTCTTTCATCATAAATTTTATTAGTCCTACTCTGCTGTGAATAATTATTTGAATAACTTCTATCACTTTGATAGCTTTGATAACTTCTAGATGCATATGGATCATATGATCATTCCTCCATGAAGTTTCATTATATTTCGAATATCCTATATATCTGAACTTATCCCAGAAAATTTACTTCTAGTCTTTTTGCTTTTTCTTTTTCATCTTCATAAAAATTCTTATCATTCAACATCAAACATATATATTTAGCTTTGTCTCTAACCTCAATTCCTTTTTCTTTATTGTTTTCTCTATATGTGAAATCTTGAAGCATACGGATTTTAAAAGCATTATCTTGAACTTCATGTAAACATGATTCAGATCCGAATTTTATAAGTATTTCTATAAGGTTTTAGAACTTTATAAATTCTTCTCCATTCTTTACTTGTAGATTTTAATAACTCCCAAATTGTTTTCATTATTGTTAGATGGTCTTCATGATTGAAAGTTTTTTCAACTATATCATGAAGAACTGAATTTGCTGAACGCCAATTCTCATCACTACAAACTTCAAGGATATTTCTTTCTAGAGATGTTTTTACTATACGATCCTTGAGCTCTGTTACAGCTTTTTGAGTGAGTCCATTTATTTTACTAATGAATAAAACGATAAGTTGCAAATTGGAAAAAGGGTCATTGAAAGATGTGGGGCAAGGATGATTTTAGAGAGGATTATGGATCGAGATGTGCTTAAGATTATTTTTGAAAGATAGATTTTATGATTTAAAGGAGGTGTTTCGAGAATAAAAGTATAGAAAATAGTGAAAAAAAGTGTTTTTCTTTGGGGTTGTATGATGATATGATATTTATGATATTTCATAAAATTTAAATTAACGGAATGAAAATTGAACTTCTCAAGACCGAAAGCGAATGGGCATTAAATAGCCTTGGGTGTTACATATCCGTAGACAATAAACTACTCGATGTAATAACCCCTTTAAATAACCCCCATGAAGTGAACTCAATTGAAATCCCTAACCAAGGAGTATTACGATTAGTAATCAGAGACATGGGAAGAACCGATGGTTTTTTATCAAGTGTTTCAGTACCAGTTTCCTTACTAGCAACAGGATCATCAATGATAACCCTTCCTTTATTTGATTCACCAACATCAGATCAAGTCAACCATTTAATGATAGAATGCCCTATACCTCGGATATCTTTAGGAATATCAAACGACTTTTCTGATGATGAGATTTTTTTGTCAAGTCAAGAAACAAACATTGAACAACAATCAAATTTCGTTATTGCTTCAAGGATTTCTATATCAAATGAACCTGAAGACCTCCTTCTTCAAACTTCAAGCTTTAAAGCCATCCAAGAAAACACAATTGAAAACAAAAAACAAGACATTGTTGATATATTAAACACAGAAATCGAAGATTATAAACAAGAAATCACAAAAGAAAAAGAAAAAAACTCCATCCTTCAAACAAAAATCCTCCAACTAATGAACGCTTTAAAAACCAATTCAGAAAGGGCTTTTGCTAGAGAAAGTTCATTATTAGATTTAGTTAATGAAAAAGAAGATAAAATCAATAAGTGCATTGAAATAAATATCGAATTACAAGCTGGGCAAAGAAAAAGCGAGTTTGAAAAACAGCAAATGAGAGAAAAGTATGATAAATATGAAGCTCAGGAGAAATATGTGGAATCTTTAGAAAAAGAACTTAAAAAGTATCAGGATATGTTAAGAGTTGCTGAAAAGTCTAGGGATGAACTTGCTAATACTTTAGTTGAATGCTCAAGATTTGATAATTTTGATGAACAGAATATGAATAAAAGGCAAATAAGAATGCCTTATGAAGATTTTGATATACCTTCTAGTGATACTCTTTATGGAAAAGGTTTGAAATCAGATAGGGTTTTTGATGAGAGGAATAATAGTGAAGAGAGGATTAGAGGTTTTGGTGTTGATGCTAAGTTACAATCACAACAAAATTATGATGCAAATGATTCATTGGTTAAGAAAATCATTCAGAAAACTATTGGGAAAGAAATCCCTTTGAGTATGGTTGAAAGGATACGAGAGTGTTTGTATAAAGTTAATGGTATTGAAATCAGCATTGCAATCTGTGACGATGGGATTTATGTTAAAAATGGTACCTCCCTTCAAACCCTGCAAGAGTTCTGGACCCATGAAAGCCGTCCCTCAACAAAAAGTCCTATCTCAAAAAGCAAATCCCCTCTCTGGGACGACAAAAACACCGAAAACGACTCCCGATACCAACTACCAAAAACGTCTCCAGCCAGAAACTTCCTTAAATCCACGGAAAGTAGTTCTTTTAAAACTCGTACCTCCCTAACAAAATTCGGGGCAAAGAATTTCATAAACATCCTTCCCAAGAAATCCCCTAAATAGCCTAACTATTTATATTAATCGTTAATTTTTCCATATTTAAAAAGTTAAGTCTATGCAGTTTACACCAAAAAAGTCGTTTGAAAACTATCTCAAGCCCTTCACAGGAGCCTCTGGGACAAAAGCTAAAAAAAGAGAAAGCACAGGAGGAAGGTTTATACCTAGTCGTGTTACATCAAATCTAACGCAATTATTTGAAAAAGCAGATCAAGAAAATTCGAATACAGGAAAAACTCCGTTTGATTCAACGAAAATCTTCTCATCTTTATTAGAATCTCAACTCTTTGGAGATGCTACAAACAGACAGTCATCAAATAAGTTGCTTTCATATAGGACAGGGATGATTAATTTAACTGAATGCAAAGAAAACCAAGCCTTTTCACAGATGGAGTTACCAAATGAAAACTTTGAGAGTTGTCAAAGAGTATTACCTAAAATACCATATAAAGTATTAGATGCTCCTCAATTGCAAGATGATTTTTATTTGAATGTTTTGGACTGGTCAGCAAAAGATGTATTAGCTGTTGCTTTGAGTAATTCGATTTACTTATGGTCTGCGGTGACAAGTTCTGTTGTCCATATGTGTGATTTCAACAATGATATTGTCGGATCATTAAGTTGGGGTCCATCAGGTAATCATTTAGCAGTTGGGACTACATCTGGTAAAGTCCTTCTTTATGATGTTGAGAAAAAAAACACAGTGCGAACTTTACCAGGCCATGGTGGTCGTGTTGGTGCGTTAGCTTGGAACAATTGGCTTCTAACATCTGGTTCCCGTGATAAAGAAATCCTTCATAGAGATTTACGTTGCAGTAAAGATTTTACAGCTAAATTAATAGGCCATAAACAAGAAATCTGTGGTCTCAAATGGTCTTTTGAAGGAGATCAATTAGCATCTGGAGGAAATGATAACAAACTAGTAGTCTGGAGTGCTCAATCAGTAACACCATTATATAAATTCAAATCTCATACCGCAGCAGTTAAAGCTGTTGCCTGGTCACCACATGAACATGGAGTACTTGTATCAGGTGGTGGTACTACAGATAGAACTATAAGAACATGGAATACTTTAAATGGTACTCCAATTAGTGCTGTTGATACTCAATCTCAAGTTTGTTCTTTAGTATTTTCTAAAAACTATAATGAACTTGTTAGTACACATGGATATTCACAAAATCAGATTATGCTATGGAAACATCCTTCTATGCAAAAAATAGGAGTTTTTACTGGACATACTTCTAGAGTACTTTATATGGCCATGTCACCTGATTCACAAAATATTGTCACTGGCGCTGGTGATGAAACTTTGAGGTTTTGGAATTTGTTTCCGAGAAAAGAGAGTGATAAATACACATATTCGAACCTTTTACCTTCGGTTACGGATATGAGGTAATTTTTAATTCCGTGCATTTGATAAGCTAATAATGATGAGTTTTTTTTAAATGGTTTAATTAAAGATAGAGTTTTAGTGAGATGGGAAGATAAAATATTGTAAATTAGGGGTTTATAGATAAATTTAGATAGAAAGTTAGTTGAAATTCCTAATTAGTTAAAGGTCATAATCATACTGCCAGCATGCGATTTTGCTAAAGTCATGCCTATGGAGACTAACTTGATCAGTATAAGGGCCTTTTTCAGAGGGTGCTTGAATAGATATCGTAAAGTTGGCTTGAGATCCTTTTTCATACTCAACATAAACTGATTGATAAGTATAATGCCAAAATCCTCTCTTGAATCTTGTGGCAAAATATAATTGCTTTACATACTCTTTCTCTATGAAAACTCCAGATATAAAAATATTGTATTGCTGAGTTCTTATAAGTGGCCATGGGGTAACAACAAAGCTATTAATCACATAATTAGGGTTCTTTTCACAAGACTCTCCTATTGTTGCTTCTAAAGCACTTTCTGAATAAACGCATACAAGAAGTGCTATGAGAAAAGGTAATTTCATATTTATTCACCACAAATGCCAAATTTTATAACTTAGGTTTAAAAGTTAACTTAAAAAATCTCTGATGGATTTTTTTCACCCCGTCTATTTCGCCAATTTTGTTCATCCAAGTTTTAATGTTTGGGTATTTAGTGAAATCAAAATTAATTTGGCTTAAAGAGACTACTTCAGCATAGCAAGATATATCAGCAATAGTTGGGTTTTGAGTCCTTGCAACATAAAGTCCTTGACCCAATATCCCTTCAATCATAATAAACGCATCTTCTCTTGCATCACTAGTCATTTTTGTAATCTCATCTGAAGATTTCCCATACAACACTGGGGCTACAAATTGATTGAATAAATAAATCCCACACCCAAGCCTAATATGAAAATGATGCCAATGTAAATAACAATCAACTAAAGCTCTTTGTACTCTATCTTCAGGATACCAATTTTTTCCAATTGGACTAAGATCTGATAAATAACTCATAATAGCATGAGATTCATAAAGTGTCAAATTTCCATGAACCATTGAAGGTATTGTTTGAGTTGCAGATATTTTCTTATAGTCTTCTGTTAGATGCTCCCCACGGAAAAGCCGAATTTCTCTTAGGGTATATTTTAGACCTAAGATTTCACAGTAACTTAAGACTGCTCTTGCTGGTTGGGATATTATGTCAGCGTAGATTATTGGATCAGACATAATGATTATTAATGAAATTGTGTGTTTTTTTATTATGTAAAAACTCAAAAATTTTATAAGTTTTTTTAGTAGTTTATAAATCTTGGTACTATTTGAGTATTAATTTACATGTTTAGGATTAAGAATAATAGTTGCCGTTGATAATTTAAGTTCTGATACTTTGATTATTGTATAATTCATACTCAGAAACCTGTGCTCAAGAATTAATAACAATTATTTTGATTATGGAATGTATGGATAAAATCCTAAAAATTAAAGTGGAAATCTTTGAAGATTATTATCACTTATTTGAACTTCTTTAGTTTTTTAGAAACGAATTTCTATTTATAATACTTCATCAGTTTTTGAAAATCGAATTTTGAAAGATCATATTGATCTTTCCTATGTAATAGAATTTCTCCTTCCGTAGTTTAGTTTTCGTATGTGAAACATTTTGATAGTTTAACTATTATGTAATTCTTTTCTTTAGTTACAAATTCAATAATTTTGGAAAGCAAGCTTCTTAACAAAATGTTTTTGTCAAATTTTTCTTCAGATATTAAGTTTTTGGAGTTTGATATCTGAAAATATTTTTTATTATATGATTCTTGAAAATCTTCTACCTTGAAAGATTCAAGATTCTTATATATTTTCGGCACTATTACCTTTTTTTCGTTGCTTGTACCTAATCTATTATAATCAAATTTAGAATATAAATAAAATCATATTTATGATAAGACTTTTATATGTTAGAAGTTTAAATTTAATATTAAAATGATTGTTTATTGGCTAATATTCAAATAAAATTGCTTAAATCTTCCAATGTAATTGTTAAGTAAAAAAATTTAAGAAGCCAAGTTTTATGAAACTAATATTTAAATTTTTCATAATAAATTATCTTAGTTTCTTCTTATAATTTATTTCATCAATAATAAATACTATATTTTGGGCCTTCAAACAAACATTTTACAGTCATTTTTATATCATCAAATATAAGTTATAGACATTACTTAATTAGAAGATTAAAATTACCCCAGCAAACTGAAAAAAAATGGTTTTGGAATTCCTTGAATTGAACTTCTATGTTGAGTCTAAAGAGAAAAAAAATTCAACACAAAGAACTACAAATTGTTGTTGCTTTTTTATAGAATTTTTTTCCGATAGTGAGCGGGCATAATGTAAAATTTATAGACATAATAAGTTTATTATATCCGAACTATGGAGAATCTATAGAAAATAATGAGGTAATAGAATTTAAAGTTATGAATACTATAATTATTTCTCTATAATATTAAACCCGAATTTCCTTGTTGTTATGATGTGATCTAGGACTGAAATAACCGTTTTTTTTATCATCAAAAATTACTTCATGTAAATGAATTGCTCTACCATTTTCCTCAGCACTGTTTCTATTAAAACATGGTTCTGAATTTTCATTTTCTTGATCAAGGTCGAACTGAGGACCGCCATATGGTATTAATTCAGCTGCAGTTGCTGGACTTTGCATTTCTTTAGAATAAATTTCATTAATCATAGTAATATTTGTATCTTCTGCAGGGTGATAAACATTAGATTTAATTTTCCAGGATATTATCTTTTTCGTAAAGCATCCTTCTTTAATAGAATTAACAAATATAACAAATAAAGTTATAAGCATTGTCAGGCATGTGAGTATTATAATACTTAAATAAATTTTCTCAGATAACGATAAAGTATCATTAAGAACTCCTTCAATAGAGTATAAAATCACAACACTTAAGACAAAACTGACCAAAAAAATGATAAAAGGGTATACAAAAATTTTCAAGCACTCCTCAGCAAAGTTTCTACAAGAAATTACCGTCTTATAAGAAAAATCCATAATAAGCAAAGTTTTACAAATATCACAAGAAATTCCTTTTATTTCACGATTTTGCGATAAAATCCACGCCTTCAGACATTCTTCATGAATATATTTCATTGTCCCATTGCAACGACAAGGACTAATAATTGGATTATTTTCAAGTTGTGGATCAAAACAAATTCTGCAGATTCTATCATCAACAGCTTCTCCAATAATTATTTCAGGGTAATCTTTTGGTATGTCACTATCTGAACACGGATTAAGTTCCATTGATTAATATAGTATTTGTAAAAATAATATGCTCAGAATAAGATTTTTAGTGTAAGTTTGACAAAAAATTGTTGTACAAAAAATTAATATGAGACTTTTGGGTAAAAACTTAAAATAAGAAACTTAGATATGACTAGTAGATTTTAGATGAAGAAAATAGTATTTGAATTTATCTTTATGTGTGTCTGTGAGATTATAAAAAAATATTTTTCATGGGTAGGAATATAGATTTGAAATTAAGATACATATTAAAGTATATATGGTATAGTAGTTTAAATAATATGGATAAAGTTTAGTGAGAATAGAATAGGGATTATTGTAAGATTTATGAGTTTATTAGAGATTTTTGAGTTTTTGAATATAAAAATTTGGAGATTTGAAAGATCTTTTTGAGTAATGAATAGTAGGCTTGAAGGTTGCTTATAAAACAAAAATCATAAGTTTTATCGATGGTTTTTAGGTATGTCAAGATGGAAAATTTCGTTTTTACTTATTAGGGTATAAACTTTTATGAAAAAAAAGTTAGGTAGCTGAATTTAAAACAGATTATGATGCTTTTTTGATTTCCAAAAAAATGTTAAGTGCAAAGTGAAGTTTTTATACACTCAAAGAAATTTTTATTCTTTGCTCAAAGCATATTTACAACCTAATCCCTAATAGTTAGCAAAGTTAAAAACATGACCAAAAAGTCTTTAGTCAGATTTATCTAGAACCCATATTTAAGTAAAAATGCCTTAGAAATAATTAGGCAAATAGTCGTATAAAAAGCTCAATTTCTTTGAATTTCTAATCTTTTGTTATAATAGTTATCCATAAGCTTGAAACATAAAATTTGTGTGGGTTAAGTTGTAACTGTTTAAAATCTATTTGAATTAAATATCAACATAAAGTTTCTCATATTTTAAAACAAGACTTTGAGTCACATCAAAAAACATAATATAAAATTCAAATCGATTAAGTTAACAAAGCAAAAGAATCTCAAAAGTTTCAATAAAATACCCAAAATCTAGCAGAAATATCCTAATGTCTTTAGTTCCATATTATAATTCCTAATCAAGAAAAACTTAATAATCAAAAATAATCCAGTTATTTGCAATATAAAAACCATAAATATCAAAACCGAATCTTCAAATTTAAAAAATTCTTTCCCTCTCTCATATATTTTATCTTTTTAACTTAAACTATAACTTTTACCATAAATCTCTAAATTAATACATTTTATTACTTAAAACTTTACTTTTTACTATTTTTATATACACAAAATTTATACTAAATATTGTTATCTACTAAACTATCTCAGAGATTTCTTTCGAATACTTATTCATATGCTCTACAAATTCATCAAAGTTAATTTTCCCATCTTTATTAGTATCAGCTTCATCGACCATTCTATTGACAATTGATTCGTAAGCTGATTTTCCTAAAGATTCTCTAAGTTCTTCCTTATCAATTTGCCCATCTCCATTTTTATCAAATCTTTTGAAAGCATTTTCCAAATTTTTTCGACAATAAGCTTTATTTTTATTAACTGTAGCAGTCAAGAACTCTGAATAGTTTATAAGCCCATTTTTATCAGTATCACATTGTTTCATAATCTCTTGAGTATCTATTTTAAAGTTGAAATCCTCAGTTGCTTTTTCGATTTCATTTTTGCTAAGGAACCCATCTCCATCTTTATCAGCACACATAAAAACTTCTCTAAGCTTATCAAAATGTGAATTATCCAATAACTGCGATACAATAAAAACATAAATTGCCGTCTGTAATTTGCTATGTGTACTAAAACAACTAAGCCTCTGTAAAGAATCTGCTTCAATTTCCTTATCTATTACCTTAGATAACCCTCTTGTCTGTAACCAATTATCATTAAAAACTTGATTAATTGTGCATCTCGTATTTGGATTTTTATCCAACATTTTTCTAAGCAAAATTTTCGCTTCTTCAGATACACGCAGCCAAGATTGATGCATAAAGTTTAATGGCGCACCTTTAATTTTAGCATAAATTTCATTATCATTTGACCCTGGAAAAGGCATATGCCCACTAAGCATAATATATAAAATAACCCCAAGACTCCAAACATCTATTTCTTTGCTATAAGTAGAAGTTAATATTTCAGGGGCCATATAATAACATGTGCCTATATTTTGACTTAATCTTTTTTCAGGTTTAATAAATTTTGATGTGCCAAAATTGACAAGTTTGAGTTTAGCATCTGGGTTACTGTTTTCAAATAAAATATTTTCAGGTTTTAAATCCCTGTGGACTATATTTTGATTATGGCAATGCATTATGGCTGAAACTATATCTAACATGTATTTAGCAGCTTGATTTTCTCCAAATCTTCGTGATTTCTGTATTCTTTCAAACAGTTCGCCACCTGTACATAGTTCAGTGACTATATAAAGTTTGTTTTTGTTATTAAATACTTCGAAAATCCTTATGATATTAGGATGATCTAAGACTTTTAGCACAGAAACTTCTTCACAAAGCTTTTCCATATCATTTTTATCGGGCTCGGCTATATAAATTACCTTTATTGCCCTTTTTATACCTGTTGACAAATGGGTACCAATGTAAACCTCGCCAAAAGACCCTGATGCTAATGTTTCTCCTATTTCATAATCTTTTGTTATAGGCAGTGTGCTTATTTGTATAAAGTTTGCTGGGTTTATAGCAAATGTTCCCGCAATATTCCCTGATGGAGTTATGTAATCTTGGGTACTAGTAAGACCTATTTTACTTTCCCTACTTGGTCTACAACAATTTCCCATTATATATTATTTAGAAGTTTTTCATTTATGGACTAGGATACTTTCTTTATTATAATTGTTAAGATTGTGTTTATTTTAGTGATTTCATGTAAGAAATTCTTGAATCAAAGATGATGTTGTTGGATAAATGAAAAATATGTAGAGATTTAAGACAAAAAAAATTGTTATATTGTATAGTTTATTTAAAAAATCGAATTATTTATAAACTAGGGTGTAAGTTTATTATAGATTTGATAGTTAAAAAATTGATGAGAGTTTTATAGACTTGGTTCCTGATTGATGATGTTGAGTTTCAGTTGAATAAGATTAAAATTTGTATGATTTATATTTTATCCTGAAAATATAGACCAGGGTATACCTAGATTAAAGTAATAATTTTAACTCATTATTAGCGTAAATATTATTAAATAGAGAAATTTTTGTAGAAGGTAGAAAGATAGGTATGGGTATTAAAGAATGTATAGATGTGTGGGACAAAGGAAGATAGATTGATAATAAGAAATATTAATATTTTTTATTTATAAGAACCTTTAATAAGTTTAAAAAAATGATAAAATTTTATTAAAATAAATACACACAAAAACTTAAGTATTAAACCAAAAACTAAATCTCAACATCTATAAAAAACCCAAAATACCAAATATACTTATTAACTATTCTCATTATAAATTACGTGAACTGCGATATCACATTACGAAGCTCAGAGAAATTTTTATCAAACGCTTCTTTACTTTTACAATCCAAAGAACGTGGAACATCATCCATAAGATGACTTAAAGATTTCCCTATTTCATCTTGATATACTGAATTATTTATCACTTTATTTAAAGTATATCTAACAACATTTTCATAATTGCTTTCATTTAATATTATAAGTCCTAACAAAGGTTTACTAAGTGACCACATAAAATTTGAATCTTCTAGGATTATAATTTCTAATATAATTTCTAAAAGTTCAGATATTGTTTGAGAAATTTGATTAAGGAATTCTTGAAATTGAAATCTTGAAGTGTTTGGATTTTTTGATAAGAGAATTATTGATTCAATTATGTAAGTTGTAGAATTAGCTGAAGAGATACAATGTTTTATTGCTGATTAGAAATTACTTGTTGATTTTATACCTGATTTTAAATAAGAGATTAGGGTAGTTATGGATGAGAGAGGGATATGTTGGAAGATGAATTTTGAGAAACTTCGACTGAGGATTTCGATATAGTCGTAAAGATTGTCTATGAGTTTTGTATAAGTCTATGTGATGATTACGGTAATTTGTGTGAGGACGAGGAGATCAATTAATCGGAAGGACATTTTAAGAGTATCAATAAAACAGGTGTCGTTATATATATCGAAAACCCCAAAACACACGTAGCTGCCAGAAGTTAGGTTTTTTAGTATTCCTATAATTCTCTTAGCTTTACCTTGGAAATTTGTAACCTCCAAAGCATTATCAGCCAAATAATTCCCATACGGTACCAAAACCTCACTGAGTTTCTTAAAAAGCAAAACCCCATTTCCTGAACTATCTGGAAACTTAATCCTAGAATTTTTCCCATCAGTCACTTCAACTAAAAACTTCAACACACTCTGCATGACCATTTCCTCCAGTAAAAAACCTTGAAACACAACAACCAAAACTTCAATTTTCTCTATAAACCAATCAAAAAACTCTAAATATTTTTTCTGCCCCGAAATAGCACTACATATCCCTTGTAGTTCTTTAAAAAGAAACTCAAAAAACCTAGGGTTTTTTGACGATATATTCATAGTAATCATCTCTCCAATTGGATATAAAAAACTTTCTAATTCTTGACCTACAGTTTCACTAATCCATAAATGGGCTAAAATACTAAAAAGTTGACCTCTAATCTTAGAATCAGAAAGACAAAGGGAATAATTCGAATAATTAACCATAAAATTTTGTATAAGTTGGACTTTAACTAGTAGCATATTTGAATAATATCCTTTAGCTAAAAATTCAAAAAGCTCAAGACTATATTTTATAAGTGATTTATTACTAGAGTCACTAAGATTTTTGAATATAACTTCAATGATTAGGTTTAAGATTTGTATGCTGGTTTCTTCTAAATTTTCACTTAGTGGGTTGAAAACAATCCAAATCTGACAGTCGGAGCAGTTGAGATAAGTTTTAGAGAAATTTGTTAGGAAGACTATCAAAGCAATATCTAATACGAGTTCTTTTTGAGGAATTTTCGTTATAAGTTGGAATATCAACTGAATTATGTTTGTATCCATATTTCTTTCATTTATATACTTTTTAGGATCTCTCAAAGATACAAATGATGATGCTATTATTACCAACCAAGCAAGTTTAGCTTGAAACTCTTGATTTTGTGTAGACTCATACAATCCAAGGACTTCAAAATATTTCTCATGTATTTCTTTTATAAGATCTGAATAATAATTCAAACTGAAATCTGTTAACATATAAACCTGTTCTTTAATACCTTGAATATTCTCTATAATAATCTCAGATCTAGCATTTGCTAAAGTTAGTGATAAAAATGATTTAAACAAAGGGATGATTTGACCTGATATTATTGGCAAGTTGTAAATATGTGATTCATACGATAAATAACTCCATATGATAATTGAGCTTTCGTAAGATGAAAAAATCGCATCGTCTCTTGTGAATAAATTTATGCAAAAACCTTTAAAAATATGTATCCAAGAGTGGAAAAGCTTATTTTCTGAAACTTCTTTAAGGCTGAAGTTGTCAAAAAAATTTTTAAGGGCGGTTATAAAATGATAAAGACTATCATTAGATATAAGCTTAGATAAACAGAGTTGTTCTGAGATTTTTAAATATTTTCCTATATAATTAGCTTTAGTTTTTTATATAGAAAATCATATATAAAAATATGAGGNTAGATAAACAGAGTTGTTCTGAGATTTTTAAATATTTTCCTATATAATTAGCTCGAAGTTCAGTATTTGATGAGAAAATACTTTTTTTTACAATCCCAAAATAGTTTAATAATCTAAATGCTGTAATTTCAATTTCCCCTGTTGAGTTTACTATAATAAACCTTAAATATTCAAAAAAATCTAGGTTTTCAAAATACACTTTCCATGATGAAGGAATATATAAACCTGGACTGTCTTCCCCAATTTCATCAGAAACTCTGCTGTAAAATTCGAAACTTAAACAAAGAATAAGCACATTTAAAAGGCTTAGTATAGTATTTTCATTTAAAGATTTAACATTTGGTAAAAGATTTAAGGTATAAGAGAAAATTTTCCCAAGCATATCTTCTTTAAATGATTGAGCTATTTTTCGGTTTAAGGTTAATGAACGATATTTTAAAGGTTCGTTTATTTCACTTATGAGTTCTTGGAAAAATTTAAGAGACGCTTCAAGTTTGGAAGGATTTAAGAGAAGAAGTGACTCAATATCGATTATAATGTTTTTAACTTGTTCTAGATCTACCCATCCTAATCTACATATTCTTGCAAGTGATTTTGTAAGACCCCCGATGACATATGCAGATTTTTCTGCAACGTCACGAAAAAGCATAGAAAATATGTTTTCAAATAGTAAAATCTGATCTTCTATTGATAAACTCTTCCATACAGATGGTAGGATGTTTGTAAAAGCGCTTATTGATAGAAATAAAAGTTGTGGATGACTGGAAAAAGATAGGATTTCATATACTGACTTGAAATTATTAGTATCTTCTAATATTGAACTTAAAGTTTTACCTGCAGAAGCTCTTTGCTAAATAATTGTTACATCAGGATCGGAACTTGTATAAAAGGTATTGCATAGTTCTTCAAGACTTGTTATGTTGATTTGATCCATATTTTGTATATTAAGGTATATAATTGGTTTAGTTGTTAAGGTATTGTTATGATTTAATTTAGATTATTAGATGATGAATAGTTAAATTATATAAAATCTTAAGTTTTAATATATTACATAATCGAAATTTGTTAAAAATATATAATAAGAATATAATATATATTACATGCTATTGAAAGTAATTAAAAATAGATAGGAATAATGTTGATATAATTTTCCGATAAAATCTAGCAACAATTAGCCTTATATCCACAAACTAAACATATATATTTTCCTCTTCCTTTCCTTATACAATTTATTAATTTTCCTATGCTTACATAAAATAAACTACTTTATTCTTATTTAAAATATCACTGTTAAATCATTTAAAACAGCTTTAACCAAATAATTTAACATTATTTCTCTATTCAAGATCTACTTATAATATTAAACTAAACATAAAGCATTTAAAATTAAATAAGTTTTTTTTAATACAAGTTAAAAATGAAAATCAAGACTTCCTTTTCAGCTCCTAAGCAAGTTGTACCTATTGAAGCCTGTACACAAAAGAAGAAGACTAAGAACATTTTTTTCAATAGCGCAATTGCTATTTCTGAGCTCAAACAACTTGGTGATATCGAACCAATACCAGAAGAATATGATCAATATTCAGAACTTCAAAGCTGGGAGAGAAATCAAAAGAAAGTTGAAAGATGGATGTCGAAAAGTTCATCAGCAAGGCCTAGTGACCCAGCTAAGTTCCATCTAGAGCTCCAAAAATTAAAAAAAGTTAAAATGATCACTCCTGAAGAACTTCATTTTACACCCCCACCACCTGGTTTTCCAGATAAAATCGAAGCTAAGCCTTCTCCTGAAAAGAAAAAGCGTTGGGTTGATTTTAGTTCTGATTCAGATTTATCTGGAACACCTAATGAAACTAAATTACATCCTATCAGAATCCCTGTTCAAACTTCAAATGTGATTTTACAACCACCACCACTTAAGCCAGGACTTGTTAAACGTGAAAAACGAAGTAAATTTGAAAATGAAAAAATTAGTGACAAAATCTATACAGGGAAATTAAAATTTTATAACTTGAAAAAAAGACATGGATTTATTACCCTTCCTGAAGGTGATGATGTATTTTTAGTTGAAGATGAACTGGCGTTATCAGGGATTATTTTAAGACATTTTAAGGATGATGTATATAAACAAAAAGTCATGAATTTTAAATTCCGTATCAAAATCTGCGTTAATCAAGGTAAGGAAAAAAAAATTGCCACAAACATTGAAATATTGTAGTATATTTTACTCAAGAGCTATTATTATACTCATCATTAAAAAAAATCTATACTTATATCTAAAATAATTCCTATCAAAAAACCTACATAAATTTCCTTTTAATAAATCTAATTTAAATCCTATGTTGATAACTTCCAGCTTTTGTTATATATCGTATCCACTTAATCGGTTTATAATTGCTTTTCTCAATAACCCTTAAAAATCTTACCCTCAGCCCTGAAGCAGTAAACATAGGTACTTGGAAATCAATAGAAATCGGAGGTTTGCTCCAAGCTTTTTCCGTTGATATAGTTACCAAATTAACACTTCCCCTCATAGTATATTCCGAATCTCCAGGGAACCTTCTAATTCTCCACATAATCGCACTTTGTTCAGGTTCATATTTCGCTTTACCAGTCACAACAAAAACATTAGTCTTACCCGTATTCCTTGGTACAGGTATTTTTATAACAACATTTGTCGAAAAAAGGTTCCTATCAAACATCGACTTGATTTTCAATGAAATCTCAATTTTAGCATTCCCATATTCCTGATATATCGGCATAAGTTTAAATGGCAAGTTAATATTTTCAGTAACCCGATATGTCATAAGTTCAAAAATCCCATCAGGTGGTATAAAAGTTATTGCCCTATCTTTATCAAATTTTCCAAGTCTAACACATTGATGGAATTTTATATCATCAATAGAAATCCCTTTATCCATACTTTGTGTCTCACTAGCCATAGCAAGTTTATCATTCATACCAAATTTACACTCAGGCATATAACTTAATTGGCATTTTACTACAACTTGACCTGAAACATCACTACGAAGAACTGTACCTTTATTTGATAGAAGTACATTAACATTTTCTACAATATCGATATAAACTTCATTTCTTTTATATTTTATACCTTCTGCTCTCCAACTTGTAGCACCTGTTGCTTGTATAAGAGCTCCAATTATTTGCTCTTCTTTAATGTTACTTTTTATACCACCTTGGGTTATAAATTGTTTTAAGACTTCAGGTTCTGTTATTTGAGGTAAGCCGAAGTCGATAATTTCATCTAGAAGCTCATAGATTAGGACATAATGTTTTCTTATTGAAGCTTCGTTGAATTCACCACCGAAATATGCTTTGAAAAGGTCGATGAGTTTGTAGAGAAACTGGATTATCATGGCGGTGTTGACGTTTGATGCAGATGCAGCGACTAATGTGATTGTATTCTGAGATATGTGGATATAGTGAACTCCGTTTAAGGTGACTATTGGCCTTTCTGAAGCTTCTTTTGCTGCAACAACTTGAGTGCAAAACTGAGAAACTTCAGTACGACTGACATCGTCTCGGTATGAACGATATATAAGGACTTCTCCTCTAGAATTCAGAAGTAGAATGGAGCTTGCCATTTATTATTTATTTAGTGAACAAGATAGATAAGTTTTATTATGTAATAAGTTTACATTTTTATAAGTAGAAATTAGGTTTTAGTACTAAATGATTTTTTTTATTAGGGTTTAGTTTTGCAGATTTTAAACTCTTTTTGTTACCTTTTGACTTTTTGATACTGTCTGTTGTTTTATAGAATATGGAGTCAAGGAAATATTTTGAAATTATTAGATTCTTTTAAAGGTCGAAGAAAAAACTGCTCAACTAGTCTTTGTCTATATTTTGGAATAATTAGGATAATTGATAGGCATAAAGATGAATTATTTGTTAAGCAAAAATAAGAGGATTATTTATATAGAAAACTAATAATGAAGAATAAAAAAATTATTTTTCAATTTCTATTAAGATATCAAAATAGTTATTTACGAGATAATATTAAATTTTCAACTTAAGTCACTGTATTAAGCATAGTGATATTATTTAATATACTTTTATCCATCCAACTTAAAATTATAAGTTTAAAATTATTTATGAGTTACTTTCGCTTAAATTTAAAGGTTATAAAATTTGAAAAATATCTTAAGTATTTTATCTCCCTTACCAAAACTCTAACTTTATTTAATTAACAAGCTCAAAATTTTAGCCAACCAACCCATTTTCAAAATTTTCAACCCTCTTTTCTTTTACTTCCTCTTCTATTTCCACATCTCCTATCCAAGTCTGAAAATCCTCCAAAAAATCAAACCCATAAAAATCCTTAATCAATCCACATCATAATAATCTCCATCAACCAACCCAAAGCAATTCATCCTACAATAGTATCTCATCTCTTTATTCCTAAACAAACACCTCAATTCATTCCTCAAATTAAAATTCACTCCAAAATTCCAAAATTATATAATTCTTTTTTGATTAATTATCCTAAATGCACTAAATTTGCATGAATAACCCCTTCTTTTCCATTAAGTTCAGCAACTATTCCTTGTAAGCATTCTAAATTCTTGCAGTCCAAATAAACCGTCGCCGTATAAGCAGCTCCATCCCTAAAAGGTTTATTCTCAATCTCCTGTACCTTACACCCACAATCAACTAAACTAGTTAACAACCCAGCAAGTGCTTGTCCATGATGTCTAACATTAACCGAAACATTAGCTTTAGTTGTTGTTTGCATATTAACCAAATTCCCTGCATCAACTTTTCTAGTCTTTGAATACTGAAGAATCATCCTCAAAGCTTCTAATCCAATCGCCGTTTCTGCTTGTTTAGTAGAAGCACCAATATGATGACTTCCATAAACTTTAGGATGTTGAGCTAAAGCATGAACAAAATCACATTCTTTAGCAGCTGGTTCTCCAAGATAAACATCACAAGCATACCAAAATCCAGGTTTAGCTTCAAGTTCTCTAAGTAACTCAGTTTCATTAGCTAAATCTCCTCTAGAAGTATTGATAATAACCACATTTTCTTTACATAAAGCAAGAAATGATGAATTTATCATCCCTTTAGTCTGTGGAGTTGATGGGACATGAAATGTTATAATATCACTAACTCTTGCAACTTCTTCTGCTGTGTTAAAATATTCAATACCTAAAGCATGAGCTTGAGATGATGAGACAAATGGATCTGTTCCACATACTTCAAGTCCAAAACTTTTTGCTCTAATTGATACTTCTTTACCTATAGCTCCAAGACCAATAATCCCTAATTTACGACCTTTGATTCCTGTACATTCAGAAAAAGCTCCTTTATTCCATTTACCTTGTTTGAGTAAGGAATAATTTTCTGGAAGTCTTCTATCTACTGATAGAATATGTCCCATGACTAATTCGGCAACAGCTACTGAGTTTTTGCCTGGACAATTAGCGACATAGATACTGTTTTTGCTTGCTGCTACACAGTCTATATTGTCAACACCTGCTCCAGCACGAATTATGAATTCTAAAGATGGACTACTTGCTATCATATCCCCTGTGACTTTTGTTGATCTGACAACTAAGACTTCTGGGGCTTCTGATTGTAAAACTGCTTTGAGGGAGTCACCATTTAATGCATGATTGTATATTACTTGGATACCTGAGTTAGACATTTCTTCTAGGGCTGCTTGGCTGAATAGGTCTGCTACTAATACTTTCATTTATATTTGTGGCTGGATTTTATTATGATTTCTAAGTAAACGTGGCTATTATTATTTGTTTTAATTATGTAAAAAATTGTTAGGAATTATTGATTAGGTGAATTTGAATTAGGATATTGAGGTTGCTTTGATAAGTGCTGAGTTAAATTAAGGGATTAGTGGAAAGTTTTTTTTTTTTTTTGGAAGAGATTATTGGAGAGGGATTAGTTTGAAGTTTGTTTTTTTGATTGTGAGTGTGGTTGAATAGTTTCTTTTTTGGGTTTGGTAGAAGGTTTTTTAGGTATTTTGGTTAAAATCTATTCTTATTATGTCGAGGAGGTACCATACTGTTTTTAGGATGTCAGGATTTTATGGAAATTAGATGAGGAGAGAAAAATTGTAGGGTGATTCTATTGGTGGTGCTGGAATGATTGTAATCGGTATCATGGTAGGTGTTAAGATATTGATTATGGGGAAATTATCTTTTTAGAGGAAATTAGTGCACAATTTATCTGGTTATAGTATCTGAATAGTTTATATTCATCTACCAAGGCATCCCGCTATCATAAAAGTAATGCTAAAGATTTTCACACAATTTATATGCCCATAAAAGCCAAGAAATTTGAATTAGTATATAAATATATTTCTCATATTTCTCTCATTAGATAAAGTTAGATTCAATCTGATAAGCTTAAAAATTTTAGTAAACAATCGTATCAAAAAACAATAACAAAGCATAAAATAATTAAAGCAGGCGGGTTGTATTTTTAGAAATTCTTTTCAAATTTAATAGATTTAAAATATATTTCATAAACCTCTCAAAAACTGTGTATTTATCATCGAAGATACAATATCCTTGAATATTTATATTAAAACACTAAATACAAAATCATTACATCAATAACTTCTGAATTATTTTAATATAAAAACCAATTTCCCAAACATTTCCTTATAACCAACTCAAAATTCCTCTCATTAAAAATATTTTTATACACAAAAACCTATTTCACAATACAAAATCCCTAATCTTTATTTAACCTTATATAAAAATCCATAAACCTAATCTTATCTCCTCACCCACATCATCATAATCCAATGACATTCCCCATCCCTAAATTCCTTAAAATACCTCATTACTTAACTATCCTAAACCTCATTCACAAAATTCATCTCAAAAACCTTCAACACCAAAAACATCATAACATTATAAAATCCGTATATTCAATCCATCAAATACCCCTTGATCCTTAACTAAATCCATCGATGCCGATTCAGGTTTAGGCGTATATCTTTTCGGTCTAACTTTAATCCTCGCAGTATTATTCCTCGTATTACAAGTTGTTCTATTTAAAGTTTTCAAACTATCTTCTTTATATATAAAATGTTCAGTTTTCACAGTAGGTGTTGCTCTCCAAGGAACTGCACTTTTAACTCTAATCTCATCACCTTTAATCCACCCAACAAGTCCTCCCATTTTCCTAAATACATCTTGTCGTTGTTTTATTATACTACTAGATTGTTCTCCAGTACATATTAAAGTTCGACATAAAGTTTGATTTAATATTGACCCAAGTTCGACTTGTTTTTGAACTATATCAACACGTGTTATGAGTTTATCAAAATCTTCTTTAGTACTTGTTATATCGATAAGGTTATGGAAATCGATTTTATCAGCTTTTTCTTGGATCATAGCTTTGATTTCATCAATTAAAGTTGAGATTCCTGTTATGTCTTTATGCTCTTTTTTTAAACTTTCACATTTAGATGATAGGGTTAAAGCGGTATTATCAAAAGTTTTTATTGAAGAGTGTAAAGTTTCGATTTCACTTTGGGTCCAAGCAAACCTTTGATCTAATCGGCTGATTTCTTCTTTGAAATCGTCTGTAGATATATAGTTGTAGAGTTGATTTTTTATGTATCTTATGTCATCTTTGGCTGCTTTTTCTAGTAAAATTTCGTCGTATCTTTGGATTATGCTTTCAAACAAACTGATTTTGTTTATAGATTCATTGACTTGGACGGTAAATTTGTCTAATAAAGGAAAGACAATTTCCTCATGGGTTTTAAGATGAGCATTTTTAGCACATAAGGAAATAAGATATTCAAGTTTTTCTATATCTCGTTTCCATGGATTTTTACCTAGTTTTATTGTAAGTTCATTGATTGAGTCTTTTAGGTTTTTATTTGCTGTGTCAACTTTGTGTACTAAGTTTTTAAACTCTTCTTCAGATTTAGTCCTTGCTGATACAAAAGAGTCTTTGAATTTCAGAAAATCTTCTCGAAGCATACAATTAAGGTCGATATATGCTTCTGATTGTAAACGAAGAGTTGTTTGTATATCATCTATATCCTTTTTATCAATATAATTATCCATCCGTGTATCTAAAAAAGTTACCCTTCGTTCAAGTTTTTCCACTTGCACCCCAGAAGCTTTATCAAACACTTCTATTTTTAATTCATCAAGATCTTGTCTTAAAGCAAAATGCTTACATTTTTGCCTTATATCATTCATTTCATCAATAGTCGCTTTTTCATCTAATTCTGCTCTGAAAACATCTAATTTATCATAGAAGTTGTTTAAATGGCCTTTAATACTAGTAATACTTTCATTCATCTGAGTTGTGAGACCATCAAAATTTTGTAATGAAGTTTGAAAAACTTCGAATTTTCCAATAATTTCTTTGATTTCATAACCAAATGTATGTTCTACATCAGATATTGATTTTTTAACAGAGTTATTAAGATGGAATACTTCTTTCATGATATCATCTTTGATATTTGCAGTTAAAAGATTTAATACACTAACATTGCTGTCAGGAGAAAGCCTATTTCGGACCTTGAGATCTCTGAAATCTTGCATTAATGACATGACTGGAGTAAGGGTTTGTTTGAGCATTTTGACTTCTTCTAGTATACGATCATTTGTAATAACTTCTGCCATTTATACAGATAATTTATGGGTATTTTTCAATTTTCACTCAACTTTTCTGATAAGAGAATTATAGATATAAAAACTATTAGATTTTATAGAGAATATTAATTTACTAAATAAACATATAGTTATTATAGTAATGGAATACTCTGAAGGGATATTCAACCCTCAAATAAAAATTCATAAGCTTAGAGCTCGGAATTATTTAATAACCCTTGCGACAATAGAACAACTTAAAGCTAAACATGAGAAAAATGTTAATCAATCGCCTAGAATACTTAAAAAGAAAAAACTTCTTGATCTGTTTGCAGGAGAAAAAAAACTTAAAGATCTTGAAGAGACTTATGATTATCATAGTAAACAACATCCATTATGCCCTTTGCTTACAAAAATGAAATTAGAAATAAAGAAAAGACAATTGTCAGGACGACATGATTTAAATTTTCCAGATATAAAATATAAAAGATCAAGACCTAATATTTCGCTAACTCCGAATCCTAGAATGAAATTTAGTGAAACATTAGCTGCAAGTAAAATAAAATACTTAATTAGAAGCTNACTTCCCAGATATAAAATATAAAAGATCAAGACCTAATATTTCGCTAACTCCGAATCCTAGAATGAAATTTAGTGAAACATTAGCTGCAAGTAAAATAAAATACTTAATTAGAAGCTAAATTATAAAATATATTAATATAAAATTACTAACTAATAAGTCTAAGTTTTAAGCATTTAACCATACAAAATAATCATAGGATGCATTTTCTAAGCATACCTTATGTTATAGTTTTAATATAAAGCCACCATGTTTCATATGCAAAACTTCAAAAAAAAACTGAATTTTTCTGAATAAGAATAAAATTACCAAGGATTATTGAGAGTTATTTATATAAAATTATAATCATTAGAGATTATATCGAAGGGAGTATAATATAAATTTATAGCCTTAAAATAGTATATCTATATATATATTTTTTGATTAAGGCTAGGAAAGTAATATTAATAATAATCACATAAAACAAATAGAGATATATTTAGGAGATTATAATATTATGGTGAAATGCATCTTCTGTCAGAAAACCGGAAGAAAACTTGAAAGATGTACCTTCTGCAAAAGAACCTTCCACTCAAAATGTGGCAAAATACATAAAATCAACGTTGAAGACAACTGTTGTAGCTTGACTGAATGCCAAGTGAACAAAATGCGTAAAAGCGATAAAATTTGCCACAGATGCGGGAGTTTAGTAGCTTACGATCGTTACAAGTCTTGTAGTACATGCGACAAAAGCTTCTGTTCAAGATGCTTGAGATATCGATACAAGACCGAAATGAGCGAAATTGGTATAGATTGGGAATGCTTTATATGTAACAAAACATGTGCATGCAAAGATTGCCGGAGAGAAGCTACTGATGCTAAATCAAAAAAATTCTTAGAAACACTTCCATCAGAATCCCATGTGTGTCATCAGTGCAATAAACGTATAAACGCAGGCAAATATTCGTTTTGTGATAAATGCAAAAATTTCTTATGCTATTTGTGTACGGATATTTATTATAAAAACCTAGAGAATTGCCCGATTTGTCTTGATATATGCACTTGTACAGCGTGTGGAGATTCACGTTTTAACAAGGACTTTCCTGGGTTTAATAAAGGAGTTGACCTGAGGACTTTATATCCATATGATTTGGAGAATATTTTCTATATCAACGGGTTTTGGGTGCGTAGTATTAATCTTTAAGTATGTTATTTTAAATGGAAGTGTTTAATGTGGTTATGAAGAAAATATGTTAATGAATGTACTATGATAAAATGTAGGAGATTTTTATTTTAATATCCACACAAAATTAAATAGAGGGTATTAAGATTGTATAGTTTTAACATATTATAATATTATTATGAAAAAGTAAGTCAGAGATTTGAAAGTATATTTTATCGTAAAAATTAGAGAATAGATTATGATTTTTGGTATAAACATAAATTTATACTAGGAAATTTTTTTTTAAGTAAATATATTATTAAAAATACTTCATCCTCTCATATCTCCATATATGAAAATCCAAATCTTCCAATCCCCCAGAAAACTCCAAAATCATATATAAATGGAAGGAAAAGAGTTCATTAAAACTTCCTTAAAAATCAAAAAAGAACATGACTTATTAATCAAAGACAAAGAAAGACTTTTCATAACAGTCAAACCTTTACTCCAAGAAGAAATTTTAGACATCGACGAAACAGACAAAGACCTACAACAAAAATACGATTCCACAAACCGGGTGTTTTTTTCCAGCCTTTCACGTATAAAAAAACAAGTAGTCGAAGTGTCAAAAAAACTCAAAACCTTTGTCGAGTCTACAAAAAGTCAAGGTATCAGTAGTGATTACGACTACACAGTCTCAACCTTACAAAAATCAGCTGACCTAGTCAACAAAGAAATCCTTGAATTCAAAGATAAATCCCGATCAGAATACGAAGAACTCATGCAATCTGAAAGAATCTTCCAAAATGAACTAGACTATTATTCAACAAAATTTTCTCAATGGGAAAATGAAATGCCTAAAACCATAAAGCCAACAATAAAAAACATTATCGACCCACAAGATCTTCCATCATTAAATCAAGAACTTGTGAGTATTGATAAAGAAATACAAGAAACAGGAGATCAATATTTAACTTGGGATGAAGTTGATCATAATGAATTTATAAAATTATGGCATAAATATAAAAATAAACCTATATCTGGTTTTTTACAAGCTGCTGCTAATACTTTACCTTTACATGATATAAATGATATAAAAGAACATGTTGAGAAATATGAGAATTGGGTATTTTTAAATGAGAAGAAAAAAGAAGTATTGGGTAAATGGAGAGAAGAAAAGAAAAAAATGAAAACTAGTGATGAAGTTGAAGAAATACAACAAATTAAACCTAAAACTCAGACACAAAGTACAGTTCAAACGAAACAGAAACTAGAAGAATGGAGAAATAATAGGGAAAAAATTAAAGAAGAAGATCAGAAACAGAAAAAACTTGAAGATTTTAGGAGGAAAGAAGAAGAACTTAGAAGGAAAAATGAAATTGAAGATAAGAGACAAATGGTGTTGGAATATAAAGAGAGGAAAGAGTTTGAAAAAGCTAAATCGAAACTTATATTGGAATATATTAAAAAAAGGTCTACTATTGAACTTTCTGATGAAGATAAATTTAGGCTTAAGGAAAGAGAAGATCGATTAGTTGAACAAAAAACTATGAGAACTTTAGCTTATATGAGGCTTCAAGAAGATAAAAATAAACAAGAAACTTTGAGTAAATTGAAAAACCAAGGACAATGGTCGAATGTGGATTCAAAACTTATTCAGGAAACTATAGCTTTTTCTAAAAGGAAAGAAGCTGATAAAGTTATACCGAATACATTTGGGAGTATGCTAGTTCATAGACCTACAAAAACGGTTCCTGCTTGGAGAGCTGGACTTTAATAATTTAAAGCTTATTGAGATATACGCTATTTAAACTAAACTAAACTACCTTTATGGTCTTTGTAATAGAGANTTATGATAATTAAAATAGATTTTTTTAGCTTATTGAGATATACGCTATTTAAACTAAACTAAACTACCTTTATGGTCTTTGTAATAGAGAACAACCTATTGCATCTTTTTTCTCTTGGCAACATGTCCAAGCTTCATTAACATATTTTCCAAGGTGAATATGCCATTTAACATCTTCAAAATAGTCTTCAAGTTCTTTAAGTTCTCCCTCCATCTCAGTTTTCGCTGTATTTTTACCTGATGTTATATCTAAAAACTCTTTTTCTATAGTCTCTTCATAATGTTCTCTATGATTCTGTAAACACTTCCAAAAGAATTTCGAAATTTCAACCCGGCCTGTTTTTCCCAGTAATTCTGATAACTGAAAAGTTTCTAAGCATTGTATCGAACAAACATCAGCATCAGGTATAGGTCGATCTTTAGATAAGAAATTATGAGCACATAGAGGATTTGCACAATTAAGTTTTTTAAAATCACATACACTTTTATGTTCATGAATCTCTTTAATTCCACCTTCAAATCGACAACCATAGTTAAAATTCGGACAGTATAAGAAAAAACTCTCATAAACTTTTCGTGGGAATTTGCGAAGTGGGGTTATTTCAAGATCAAATTTACAAACTCTACACTTATTTTCTTTGATTTTGCTATACCTATCAATGCATCCTTCACAATAAATTTGTTCGCAGGTTTTGCATGAAACAGGATCACTTGCGACAAAATAACAGATTGGGCATATGAAATAATTGTCGACTTCACTGCAGAATAAAGCTGGATGTAAACCATATATCACAAATTCAACCTTTTTTTTACCTTTCATGGGTAATTTATTTACAAGATTATAGTTTAATTTAATTTGGCCTAATGATCAATAGGTTTTCGAATGAGGAAACAATATACAATTGTAAAAATATGCAAAAATCATCAGATAGAGCTACGTTAGCCTGCTTGCTAAATAAGCCTCCTGACATCTTCAACTTCAAAATGCGGAAAAGTTTCGATATATTCGAAAGTCGCCGACAAGGACTTGTAAGTAAAAAAAACTCTCATTACCGAGCTCTTAAAAAGCCTATTTTGGGCTTTAAAGAAGAACTTTACTTTGTTCATAAACTTTGCCGTAATAAATCCCGTCCTGTAAGTGCAATTAAATCATCTAAAACTGAACCACAAAAAATACAATCACCTAAAGTAGAATCTGTAAAACAAATCTTTCCTGAAAGATCAATTATTGTAATCCCAAAACCAGAGACAACAGAGATGATAAGATCAAAAACTCCAAGTGTTCAGAATTCAATGAAATCTATACAGAGTAAACCTCAAAGACCTAAAATCATCATAAAAACAAAAAATAAAAAGTCGAGTACTTTAAAACCAAGGCAAAAAAATAATGATTATAGAGACTATGAAGAAATAAAAGGCTGGGGAGATGACAGCTATGATTAAAAACGTAAACTACCTAATTTGTTAAAGCTCTTTAAGCTACTGTTGAAATTAAAGTATTTTTGGCTAACTAAATAGCTTTCATCATCAAGGTTACTATTATTATCTTTTTGAACTGTATGCTTAGTTTATTTTAAACTAGTCACAAAAGCAGATTGGTCTTTTAAACTTTCTTTCGAATCCTGAGCTTTTTTTAAACCCTTCTTTTCTTGAGGAAAAAAATTTATTTCGCTACCAGCATTACTTTTTTTAATCTTGATAGCATCTGTTTCCCTAGTTTCTTCCAATATTAAAAACATTTTCTCATACAATAGTCACAAGAGTATTTTTATGTCCCTCTATAGTATTATCTTTTTCTCGTAGGCTTGTTTTTTAAATCTTCATCGAAACCATAATTTTTTGCTCCAGAAGAAACTATTTTACTAATTTTCCAATACAAATTTTTCCTATTTAAATTTCATAATAAAAAATGAAATTCAAGAACTTCTCTTGTATCAATTTAAGCAAAATTTTCTTCTAAGTATGAAACTTAAAGACTGAATTTGTTATTTAATAGTACTTAATTCATATATTAATCAAGCTATGGTGATTATATAAAATCAATTTCTATTCACTCCAAAAAATATATTAGAAAGAAACAAGGCTTTAAATTTAAGGATCTATATCTAATCAAATAATTTTTAACCCACTAAGAGGTCTTTTTAAAACATAAAAACTTAATTTCATATTAATTAATAACTATATAAACTGAATTACCAATTCAAATTTTGAAAGAATTCTAAGGGTTCCAAAATTTTAGAAACTAGAATACTATAAGCATTCAGTGCTAGAGAAATAATTAGTAGCAAATACAAACCAAGATTCATAAAATATTGTGTAAATCGCATAGTCGTTAAAATTGGCAATGATTAAAATTTGAAATAAAAAACGAATTACAATCTTGAACTATGCAAAGAAATAACAAAACTGATCCGCTCTACCCAGTCATAAAAATTATCATGAATTAATTAAGAACATACAATATTCTGTTGCAATCACATTAATCCGCATCAATTTATAGGTGAAATTTATTCACTCAATAATATTAAGAGAAAAAACACAATAGTGTTATCTAACAGAACTGAAATATATGATTGTAATACAGTTTATATTTTTAGTAAAATATTTTTCAAAAGCATATTTTAATCAACGCTGTAAAAGAGAGACAAATTTTAATATGTCGTTGAAATCCTTGAATTCATTTACATGAAAAAAAATATTATATATAGTTTAATATCATATCAATTTTTGATTCTAGAAACTCTGAATGGGATTTGAGATTCTACAAGAAATAAAAAATGAAAGGTTAGTTTTATATTCATCAAAGTGATGGAGAAATTTTAAACTGAATAATTAGGTAGAACTATTTATTTGAAAATAAGCTGAGAGGAACTTCAAAATGTATCAGAGAGGATCAGAGATAAATATAAAATAAGCAGAAAATGGAGTTAATAGTTAAGCATAATATTCAATTCAATCAGAGATAAAAAGAAACTTTAAAAAAAAAATTTCTGAAGTTTTTTAATATCAGCAGTAAAATTATAGTAGAAAGAATGCTAGTTAATATTCAAATTTTGTCTAGGATTACTTAAGGGATATATAAATTTTTTATTATGAATAATTTTTATTGTTTATACTCACTGTAGAAAATAAATAAAATATCTGAGTGTTTTTGGAAAACTATATATTTCTTTAAAGATAATTTTTACCTAGTAATATGGTAAAATAAGCGTAAGAGATATGGATAAAATATTAGAATATAATATAAATGGGCTNTATATTATGAATTTTCAAATTTTAAAGCATTAAAGCGTAAGAGATATGGATAAAATATTAGAATATAATATAAATGGGCTGATATAAATACATATGATGTTTCATCTTTCGGGTCTGACTATGATGACCTATTCTCACTGATAAAATAATATATCACTAACCATTAGAAATCCCTTCTTATACATATNGATGTTTCATCTTTCGGGTCTGACTATGATGACCTATTCTCACTGATAAAATAATATATCACTAACCATTAGAAATCCCTTCTTATACATATTCATCATCCATACCCATCTAAAAATCGCCTAAATCTTATTCGCAAAAATTTCGTCTAACACTTTTTTTATCTAGATATACAATCAAATCACCAGAAACTTACCACAAAATCCTTTACAAACGCACAAAAAGCTTATATTTTCCTTCAAATAAAATCATCTTACAAATTTATAAATTTTTCTTATATACCTCTCTATTCTATATAAAAACCTTATCAAAATAGTAAAAACCCATAGATCTAATTTAATTTCCAAAGAAAAAACATTAATTTTTCCTAAATCACTCAACAATATCAAACGAAAAAAAAAATCATAAGCATATCTTTATCAAAACAAAACCTTTAAGCATTTTAATCTTTAAAAGACAATAAAAACATCTAATTATATCATTTATACTATTCAATAACACTCACTCAAGCATTTCATTAACTTTTATATTCCACTCTTCCTCTAAAGCTTCTAACTCAGCTTCTGCTTCTAAAATAGCTTGTTGTGCATGATACTCACTCTAAATATATAATACAGTAGGAAAATCCCCATATAATTCATTTTTTTCTTGTAAAGAAACCAGTTCTTTAGCAATACCTTCGCATTCATCACTTAGTTTAAGTAAAGTTTTATGATCAATTTCTTGTGAATACATCCCTTTTGTTTGAGAATTTACTTTGTTTTTAAGTTCTTTAGCTTCTTTTTGTAATGATTTTATCAAATCCGGGCTTTCACCAGTATTTTCTAATGGGCTTTTTCCTATGTTTTTCAATGAGTTGTGTATAAGGAAAGTTTCTTTAAGAAGTTCTTGGCTTTTATTTAAGTTTTCAGCTTCGATATTAAATGATGCTATTGATGATTCGTAGCTTAAAAGGAATTCACATAAAGCTAATTCTATATTGCTTTCGTTTGGGTTCATTTGTAATAACTCAGCTATTTCGCCTAATTGTTTTAGAAAGCTTTGACCTTGTTTTGAGAGATTAGATGGTGAAACATTAAGAGCTTCTAAAAGATCTTTAGATTCCATTATAATTTTTTGACTGAGATACCAGCCAGTATATCTTATTATAAAATAATTTGGTATTTATTTAAAATTTAAATACTTAAGAGAGCATTTAGCTCTTAAATATTATAGAATATAAATACTTAAGAGAGCATTTAGCTCTTAAATATTATAGAATCTAAAAATTTCCATATATATAGATTATATATATGAGAAAAGAAGGCTATCTAGTAATTCTGGCAAGTGTTGTAGGAACTATCTGCATTGCTTCAGCTGCAAGTGCTTTTGACGCAATTACAATAGTTGATCCTTTTATGAAAGCTTGTTGGCGAATACAATTAAACGCCTACTGTTATTACGGATGTGTTTTATTTACATGGAAGGCAAATAAAATTGCTTACAAATCTCAACTGAAGACTAATTTAAAAACAATGATTATCTCAGGAATCTTTCAAGGTTCGCATTTTTGTTTATGGACATTGAGCCTAGACCTAACATCTGTAGCTCATTCTCTGCTTTTTTTATGTTCCACACCATTATTAATAGTAGCATATCATCTTATAACATGTAAACCTATAAGGAAACTTGAGATTATTGGTGTGCTTATTGGTTTTTCAGGTATGATAGTTATATGCTTAGAAGGTGAAAATTCTGAAGGTTCAACAATTCCAGGTGATCTTGTTGCTTTAGCAGGAGCATTTGCTATATGGTTTCATTTTATTACTACAGAAAAATTATTAATTGATCAACCTTTTATGAGTCTTTTTATAATCCACCTTTCCTCAGCAATTTTTTGTTTCTTCGTATCTTTAATATATTCAATATGTTTGTATGGAGCTAGTGGATTTAGTGTTGGTGGACAGATTGTAGCATATTTATATAATATTCAAGGCCTTTATGCTGTTTATCTTGGAATTATTGTTGGGTTTATTGGAAATGGGTCATTGTATTATGTACTTAAGCATACAAGTCCTTTGGTTTTGACTGTTATAGTTTTTTTTGAACCTGTTTTTGGGAGTATTTTCGCTTGGATGTGTGGATTTCAAAGAGAACCTTCGATGTTTACTTGGATTGGTGGGTCTATAATTGTTGTAGGGAATTTTATTGTTAGTGTTTTTACGAAGCTGAAAACTCAACAAAAAGATAATGAAATACATGATAGTTTAGCGAATGAAAGTATTTCTACGTAGATTAAGTTTTAATAGGAAAAGAGAATTTAATAGGAAATATGGGGCTGTTTAGATTAGTTTTGGATGTAAGAAAAATAGAAAAGGAATTATTTTCTTTGATGTTTATTAGAACAATTTACACATCAAGGTGTTATATTTGCAAATCAAATAATAGCTTAAAAACTTCATGCTCTAATACATGAACAAACCCATTTTCCCCTTCAAACATTCATTCATATCTTATCTTAACACCCTATTCCACAAACACACAACTCTTTTACCATCAACATTTAAACGTACATCCTAAAAAAAAAAATACTAAAACTTAAAATTCCCACAAAAAAAAAAATCACACAAAATCAGTAAATCCTACTGAAGATTAAAGAATATTTAACTACTTTTCTGGCCTATTTCCTCCAAGTTCTCTAAAGTCAAACTCCCTGGTCTTTCAATAGGAAGTCCTAACGCTCTATCCCAAACCATATTCGCAGCAATTCCCAAAGTCCTCGAAACTCCAAAAACCGCTGTATAAAACTCTAACTCACTAAGCCCATAATAATACATCACCGCCCCACTAATAGCATTAACATTAGGATATGGGTTTTTAATATCCCCAATATCCTTAAGGATTTTTGGGACAACCTTATAACAAATTTCTACAGCTTTCAAAGTTGGGCAGTCTTCAATGACTTTATTAGCAAAATCTAACATTGCAATAAACCTTGGATCAGTTTGTCTTAATACTGGATGACCATAACCTGGGATGATTTTCCCATCTCTTAAATTTTGTCTAACATAAACTTCTACTGCTGCATCTGTTGGATCATCTCCTACAATTTGACGAAGGTCTAATAACCATTTTAAGCATTCTTGATTTGCTAAACCATGAAGAGGACCAGCTAAACCATTTAAACCAGCTGAGTATGATTTATAAGCATCAGAAAGAGCAGAACCTACTAAATGTGCGGCATGGGTGCTAACGTTACCACCTTCATGATCGCAGTGAAGACAAAGATTAAGACGCATCATTTCAAAGAAGTTGGTATCTTCCCAACCTAACATGCGTGAATAGTTTTCAGCCCAATCAAGATCTTCTCTTGGCTCAGAAACTTTTCCATCCTTATACACATTCCTATAAATTGTAGCAGCTATAGTTGGGACTTTAGCAACTAAGTTAATAGAATCTTCAAGCATAGGCTTCCAGTATTCTGATTTTTTCATCCCTTTGTTATAGGCAGTATCAAAGTAGGAATTTTCACCCAAAGCTAAAACACCAAGAGATAACTGAGTTAAAGGATGCATGTTCTTAGGCAAACTTGCTAATAAGCTTTTAACTTTTTCAGGTATTTTTGCTTTACTTGCAAGTTCCCCTCTAAGTTCTTCTACTTGTTCTTGTGTTGGAACACTTCCAGTTAACAAGAGCCAGAACATTGACTCAGGTAATGGTTCGCGATATTTTGCTGGTAATTGAACCTGGCATTCAGGAATAGATAAACCACGAAATCTAATTCCTTTAAATGGATCTAAACGTGAGGTTTCTGTTAGAAGTGCCTTAACACTTTTCATACCTCGAACCATTTGATCCAAAGTTATCTTGTCAATTGGCACTGCTCCATGTTCTTTCTTGAGTTTTGTAAGTCTTTCACGATCAATCACAATTTTATCTTCAAGAGCTTTACGTAGACTAGACACAGGCCTAGACAAAAACTTTAACATTTATATGCATAATTCAATTTACCTTATTAAGAAAATATTAGCCAGACATTAATATAATTATATCGTTTTAATAGTTGCTATTTTCTTATGCAAAGTTTATTATAGAAATACGATAATATTTATAAATAAAATGGGTATACAAGTTTTGAAGATAAGAGAAGGAGATGGGATGATTTTATGAAAAACGGGTAAGTTGTAAGAGTGATTTTGATATGTTTTTGGAAAATGGGAATGAAATATCTTATAATGGGATATTAGGTGATGATGAAGTGATTAAAGTGTAGGATTAGATTTTGGATGAAATGAATTTAGGGAAATTATTAGATTGGAAATTATTCTTACTTTTTGGTATTATGCTTGATACTGGATAAAAGTTTTTGGATGGGTTTTTGGCTTGAGGATTTATGGATGATTAATATTTTAATGAATAGTAATAATGATAATTATGATAGAGGATGATAATTTTTATGTTAGATTTATGATGATACAAGGATTTTTTATGAAGTTAAGAGAATGAAAGATAGAAAATGTTTTAAGGTGTTGTGGAAAATAGTTATTAGGAATCTGATAAGGTTAAGAAGAATAAAAAGGATTTGATAAAAGCGAGTTTATATAAGCAAATCTACTTAAATGATTTAATGATATTATTATATTTTTTTATTTACATATACTTGCTTTGGGTATGATATTTGTGAAGTTTTAATATACTTTGATTTGAGAAATTGGGATTTGGATTTTGGGTTAGTGTTTTATGAGAGATTTTATGCATGGAAGAGTTTATAAAAGGCTGATTTTTTTTGATACTTGAAATTTTGAACTTCGATAAAAATTGTTGAAATAAGGGGTGATAGGATTTTATGTGTAGATGATATAATAATCAGAATAGAGCTTTTGATAAATTTGATTAAATGATTATATTATGAAATATAGCGAAAATTTCTAATACCGTAAATTGTATACTAGTTACAAAAAGGTTGTATGAACAATTTGACATAATTATTAATTTAAAACTTATAAATATAATTTTATTCTTAAGAAAATATAAAAGAAACATAAAATTCTAGCTTCAAATCTATAAACACATCCATAAAAATTAATATATAAAAATCCAAACATCTGGAAACACAATATAAAAAATAATTTTATCTTTCTTCTTAACACATAAAATCCAATAAAAAATTAGCTTTTCTCTTAAAGCATAATCCAAACAACAACTTAATTCATATTTTTTTA
This sequence comes from Stentor coeruleus, assembly GCA_001970955.1. Lineage (NCBI taxonomy): Eukaryota > Ciliophora > Heterotrichea > Heterotrichida > Stentoridae > Stentor > Stentor coeruleus. Next base: position 13,497 of record MPUH01000225.1, on the reverse strand, counting down.
ATTTTCCTATATTCTTAAATATTAACCTTATACAATAAACTCCCACACTCATCCTCACATCAGAAATCATTCAACAATTAAAGAAATTATGAAACTATTAACAAGAAAAAATCATCACCCCAAAACAAAATCATCACAAAATATTTAAACGCACAATACTTTTTAAGTGAATAAGTATTTATAATAAATTTTATTCCTTTGGTTTTCTTTTAGCGTACAAAACATTAGATTCTAATCTTAACTGAGGAGCAGTCCCAATTTTATTCACAAGTACTTGATTTTTTAGCCTATTTTTTTCTAAAGTATTTAAGCTTTGTTGGTCAGCATCTGGACCTGTCGGATTTGGTTTCTGTTTAGAGCATATACAACTTCCCATATATAAAAATTATCATTTAACATTTTCACTATAATATAAAATGGATTTTTTCTACTTAAGCAGATTTAATTTGGGAAAATTGATAAGGTACTGTTAAAAGATGGTCTATCTGATAATCCAACTCGTTTTATGTTGGAATTTTGGAAAAAGGATAAAGAAAAAAAATTAACATAGATTATGGGTTATTTTACAAGATATGAAATATTAGAATGTTGTCTTAGTAAGAATTTTTGACTGTAAAAATATAGTATGTATTTTAGTATTTTCCTTTTTAATTGGTCTAGGATTACGATTTTTTAATCTTTTCTTCAAGGATTTTTCTGAAAGGCATCGACAAAATTTTATAGTATTTCATCATGATTACAACCAGGTATTATTTTCATTACGTGACTAAAATTTCTTTTTAAGTCCTCTTTATAATTTTCTTTACCAAAAATCTCAGTTATCATAATTTTAATGAAATTTATAATATTAAAAGTACCTATCATCTAAGAATATTTTTTTTTAGTTCATAATTCATAACCCATAATCCACACAATCCTATCTTTTATACTTATAAAAATTTACAAATTTGAATTATCTAATGCCAATATAAAATGGATATTTCTTACGTATTTACAAACGAGCAAACTTGGATAGAAAAATTGACTAAATCAGGTCACACATTCGAAACTTTATGCGAGCTATCAAAAGAAATGATCGAAGTGTTCCAATTAATTGAATCCCAATACCTTGAAGATTTAATATACAGGCTTAAAATTGTTAGTGATTTCGGCAAAGGGAAAGATTTTGATATAGAAGCAGACACGCAAATGCCTTTAAGAGTTAGCATTGAATCAGATAAAAGACCATATTTTTTCAAAATCTGCCCTCAAGAAAAAAGTTTCAAGCGGACTGAAATGAATTTTTATTGCGAAAACTGTGGACCAAGGGTAAAATTAAATTTAAGCAACTTAAAGCATCATATTTTAACCCATAAATAACAGTTTTTTTAGCTTTTAAAACTTATAAAAATATTATCTTTATAAAAAAAACCCCTTATATTCATCCTAATTCTTATTATTAAAATCTTATTCCATATCTACTTCCTTATTAATCATCTGATAATTCGCCATAGGCTTAGCTCTCGCAACGAATTCATCAAAATTAAACCCAAGTTTATATTTTACATCATAATTCATAGGAGAAAGTTGTGAATATTCACAAGGAAATACATCAACATCAGTGATATATTTTATACTAGCTTTTGGGCTTTCAGACTTTTTAATAAAAGTTTTCAGTCTTAACTCCACATCATAATAATGTTTTGTTATCATACTCCCTGTATCATTAAATTCAGTTTTTGGACTGAGTTGAGGTTTAAAAGTACATTCTTTTAGTAAATTCATATCTTGGATTTTACGCCATTCTGCTCGTTTTTTATTGATTTTCTCTTTCCAAACCAACGATCTTTCAATAATACTTTTCTTTTTGACTTGAGTTTTTGTATCTGGAGTATAAGTATTTAGTATATTATTATTTTTAAACATATCTGAAGTTAGAGGACTTCCAATTATATCTTCAAGGCTTATCCTATCTTGTAGTTTTATATAATTTTTAAATTGTCCTATGATATTATTTTGTTTGAAATTAGAGGATTTTAAAAGATTGGGTTTTAAGGATGAACTTTTTTGTAAAGACTGTGAAAGTTTTGATGAGTAAATTGTTTGTTGAGTTTTCATTAGTTTTTTGTTTGTAAATGATGCTTCTATTATACTTTTGTTTTTAGTTTCAGCTATTTTTCTTGATAAATGGTTGATTTCAGGCACTTCTTGTAGTTGTCGTATTATGTTAGCTTTATGTTCCATTCTTTGATTTGATAGTTTAGTTTCTGTAAGCATATGACGTTCTTTAAGACTGTTTACTATATTCACTTGACGAAGTGAAGTTGATTTTTTCAATATAGGATTTTTGCCTGGACTTTTCAGACATACACAAATTGTCTTGCTTTGACTTGAGTCTATATCTGACCGTATAAAATTCTCAGGTTGATAAAGAAGTTCCCCTGAAGCTGTTGCTGGTATTTCTATCAGTACTCCTTGTTCCTCACTTGGTTTATCCATTAATTATAATTTAAAATCATAACCAGTCCTTATTTTTAAAAACAAAATCTGTATACTCAAAATTTTCTTTGAAAAATATTCAACAACTTTGATGTTAAACATAAACTATTGGATGATTATAAAAAAAATATACTTTCCTAATGAAATAAACGTAAAATAATGATCAATGCTTATGTCCTCTTAATTTCCTATCCTCCCTTTGTCTATTTTCTATTTTGTATTTCCACTTTTGAGCTATTTCAGAGTTCCCTTTAGCCAACCAGACAAGATCTTCTCTATATCTCCAGTCACTAGGCAGAGGATTCACGACAAATTGATGAAAAACAGGCAAATGCGTATTTGAATCCCATTCTTTAACCCCATCAAAAGCTAACCCTTCAAGCCAACTTCCCATAATTTCACACACTTTATTCCCTTTACACAGTATTTCCCCAGTAAAATCATCGTTTTTCCCTATAGCTTTTTTAAACCACGACTTTTTCCTTTTCGGGCCAAAAGATATCGTCGCAGTCAAACCATTTTTCTGGTCTTCAAAAGTCATTTCATTCGCCCAATTCACTGTCCTTGAACCAAAAATCATTCCCCCAGCTCTGAACTGAGGATAACTATACGAAACAACTTGTCCTGAATCAAAAATCACATTAACTTTCCCACTAAATCCTCCAACAAGTGAGTTTTTCTTAAATTTACCAACAAGTTCCAAATGCCCTTCAATCTTAAAACCTTTTCCTCTAATTTGGAAATTAGTTATAGGTGGATGATGTACTGTATGTTCACAAAAAGCTTCAGCACCATTAGGCCAATATGCTTGTAAAGTTTCCCCAAGTAAAGGATTAAATGGTTTTTCCTGACTTGGTGAGACATAAAGTCCAGCAACAGCTACTAAAATAACTTTTTTAAATTTTTCTAGTATATCGAATCTTTCAACATTATCTAAAAATACAGGCATAAAAGCCCATCTATCAAGCATACGTTCTAATGTTGATCTAGGTTCAAAAAGTCGTATTGGTAAACTTAACCCAACTAAACCTTTGCCTTTTAAAAGACAAGCAGTGACTTGAGCTATGACTTCCATAATAACCCCACCTTGATTTGCTAAAACTCGTTCATCTGTACATTGAAGACCTCCTTCTGGGAGAAGTTCATAACCAGCGAGTTGAGATGCTTTATTTGTTGGTCGGTCTCTATTTAAGTAGTTTATAGAAAGATATGTTGGAGGTGGAGATGAAGGGTCGAAAGGTGCACCTAGTAATAGAGAAAATGGAGGAGAACCGATTTGTAAGGACCAAATTTTAGGATCTTGTCCGTCTCTAGGTGTTGTGCACGGGTCGTCTTGCTCCATTATATTTATATAGAAAGTTTATGTTATAAATTGAGAAGATCATGAAGGAAAAAGATAAGAGTTTTGATTGGGTGTATGTGTTTGTGGTAATGAGAATTCGTAATTTAAAACCATATGTAAATGGAATACGAGATTGAAAACGAGTGGTGCTTTTATGTGACAAAGCAAAGAGTGACACAAGGACATGAAAAGCATGTAAAGGAATGGGAAGATAGACTATCAAAAGTTCATAGTTTTAAAACTGCTGAAGGTTTTTGGTCTGTTTTTAATAATTTCAGGCCGGTAGGCGACATGCTAAACGATTCAGGAGATTTCTATATGTTTAAAGATCAAATTTTGCCTGAATGGGAAGATTCTATGAATGCAGGTGGAGGAAGGTGGATTGTTGCAACAGATAGTCAAAAAGTGGAAGACATGTGGGGCTTGCTGCTTATGAGTCTGATTGGAAATATGTATGATGATCTTTCAGAGTTCATCTGTGGTGCCGAACTTGCAGTCAGACCTAAAAAAAGGTTTAAAATTGCTGTTTGGATTAAACAAGCTGACAAAAAATCCACTGTCCAGCTGGGAGAGAGCATTAAAAAATTCCTCAATGCAACAAAAGCAGATTTCCAAAAGCATAAAGGAGATAAAGTAGAGTACTCAGTTTAGTAAATCATACACATTAACATTTAGTATATTAAACTATATAATGCTAAAAAGAAAATATAAAAATATATGCAGTTACATAATTTCATTCTCAAATTAGTTTTTTTTGCGTCTTAAACAATTTTTTAATAATAATAATCATCATCATCACCAGAATTATTATTTTGTAAATATTCTCCCATCTCATCACCATAAAATAACCTACGAGAGACTGTATAAGGTTCAAGATCTCCAAAGTCTATTTCAAGTTCATCCATATTTTCAAAGTCCCCTTGAAAAATAAGCCTTTTTTTCGCATAAAAGTTTATTAACTGTTCCCACAATTCATCTGAAGACAAAGTCTGAAAGTCTCCACAAATAATTAACCCATACTTAGCTCTAGTCATAGCTACATTTAGCCTTTGATATGCTTTTAAAAACCCAACACCACTATTTTGATTAGCCCTGACACATGAAAGTATTATAAACTCTTTTTCCCTTCCTTGTGACGCATCAACTGACCAAATTTCAATTTTGCTCATATATAAAGAATTTTCTCCATTTTCTAAATAAAATCTTAAATATCCTCTTTGTCCTTCATAAAAAGTAATAATCCCAATATGCTCTGGTGGTATACCACAATCATACATATAATTTAATATTTTCTTTATAGCAACAGCTTCTGATCTATTAACAAAAGAACATCCACTACCATCAATTTCTTCACTAGATTCAATATTATAAAAAAATGAAGGCCGATCACCAACTGGTTCAGGAAATTGGAATCCATGATAATGTCGGTCAATATAAGAAACACCATTTTGAATAGAACCTTGATAAAACATAATATTAGAAAACTCAGCAATATCTGGATGCATACGATATTGAACTTTTAATTGTTGTCTTGGTACATCATTATCGAGTAATCTTTGCATAAGGGATACTGATAAACCAAGATCTCCTGCATAATTACTTTTAACTACAGCTCCAAGTTGCATAGTATCACCAATAAGAACAACATGACTCGCTCCTTTTAAAAAACATTGCACGGTCTCAGGTTCCAAATTCTGAGTAGCTTCATCGATAAGTACATGTTGAAATTTATACTCATTTAATATATAAATACTTGAAGAAGCACATGTACAACATACTATTTCCGCATCTTTTATTATAGACTTTTCTACTTGTGCTTTGACTTCTCTCATTTTTTCAAGGATTCTTGTAAGATAATTTTCTCTTTCATTTCTATTCAAATCTTTATTTTGTATAGATTTTATTTCCTGAGCTAATTGATGGTCGATTGAATAATCAAAAATATCATCAAATGATTCTTGGCTGTCTGAGCTGTTTGATGCTGAGTCTACAGAATGGCTTCTTTTTTTAACGTTTGGTTTATCATTTTGTATTTTTTTACGTTTTTTTACAACATCTAGAAGGTGTTTATAGAAATTATATTTTTTATTGTCTCGGAGTATATTGTGGATTTTGTATCTGAGGCTTGTTTCATCGAATTTGAACTCTTCTTCTTTAGATCTAGCGTAGATATGTAGAAGATTAGGGTCGATTTTTGATAGTTTTTGAGCTAAATGGGTTACTGCAGTATTAGAAGAAGCGCAAACAAGGATTTTACTATCTGGCATATAGGAATAATTTAGTACTGATACTCCAGATGGGTCGTTTGATAACATAGTGTCAAAGTCGTCTATAGGTTGTAGGCTACTAGTTTTCACAGGCCTATTTGCTTCAGTTTCTAAAAAAAGAGCTTCTTTTTTTTGCACTGAATTCAAAAACTGCTTGTTTATAAGCTCAATTTGTTTAGCTTTTGATTGCAATTTAGCAACTTCCATAGTTTTCTGTGTTATCATCATTAGAAGATTATTTTCATAATCACTATATTGAGGGTCTAAAACATGATTCATCATTTTAAGTTTAAATCTTAAATTTGAAATTTCATCTTCCTGAGCTTTAATCTGTGCATTTAATTCCTTTATTTCTTTTTGGAGTTTTCTATTAAAACCTTCATTAACTTTGTTTTTTTGAGGTAAAATAAGTTTATCAACCTTTTTGCATATAGTATTTGTGTAATCTACAACATTACATGATAGATCAGCCTCCCCTCGTGCCTCAGTAAAAATATCAATCATCGTTCTATTCATTTTCTTCTTTTGTAACAATTCCTCATAGCTTTTTCTCCTTAAATTCAATATATTATATACAATAGTCACAATTGTCTCTGTCTTTCCAGTCCCAGGTGGTCCTTCTATAATACTAAATTTATACTTTAATGCATTTCTCACAGCAATATTCTGTGTGCTATTCAAAATTTTCATTCCTGGTATTGAAAAATCACTAGTATTATAACTGTGTGGGATAAACGATTCTTTTTTCTGCCCTAATAAAATCTTAACAATATCTTCATCAATATCAACATTTTCCGACATGAATCTTTCAAGTTCTTTTCTTGTTCGATTTTTTTTAACTTTTTTCTCTTCAACTCTCATTGACACTTTTGTAACAAAAAGTGGAGCTTTGACTGAAAGCTCAAAAAAAAACTTAGCCTCCCTTATTTCTATTAAAGTAGCATGAGAGTCCCAAGCACCAGTTATATCTGATATAAAAATTGTATCAGTAAAAGAAAATTTACATCCTGCTTCAAAGCCATATATAAAACCTCCTGTTCTTTGACTATTGAAATGAAATACTATTTCATTTATAATCCCTTGCATAGCTTTTCTATCTTCAGCTTCATTATGGATTAATAAACTTATAAATCTTTTAAGATAGACTTTGAGATTTGGATAACGTTGGAGGATAGGTTTTGATTCTAGAAGCTCTAAATCTTCCTCTTCATAACCTGATGGGAGATAAGCTGATTCGATTTCATTAGCTATTTTAATTGAGATTGGTTTATTGCGTTTGTTTTTTCTTATCCCAGCATTTAGATAGAAATCATCTAGGGCTAGAGCTTTATCAACAACCAAAGGCATCCAAGCAGATATTTCAATTTCAAAATCATTAAGGCAAGGGACTCTACAGTATATAGCATCAAATGCAGGAATGTATCCCAAAGAGAATATATTACTTGTTTTACAAGAAATACACTCAAAGACTATCGGTCCTAGTTGACTGAACTCATGGACTTCAACTTTTTTATGATTGAATGTATTCAAGTGGAATATTAGATGTGAAGCTTTAGTTTCTTTTATAAAACTATTATTGCAGAACCATCTTCCACATTCAGCTTCTGCACATCTAAATAATGTGTTTTCTGATGTCTCACCACAATAATCACAGGCGATTTGCTCATCTTCAGGAAGATATTGGTCATCATTTTCTGGATAATTTGGAAAATAGCTTTGGTCTTGGTAATCGTCATGCACAGGTGAATCTCTTTGGTTACGGAATCTGTTGATTTGTAATGTTTGAGAAGAGTCAAACATTTTATTAAAACAATTATTTTAACTATGCCTAGCATAATTTATATATTTTCGCACTAACTTATGGCTTTATTACCTTTTTTTCTAAGTTTATTTTATAAGTACAAATTATCTTTAGGTAGGCCAATCTCATCAACAAAATTCTATTTAAGTTTCTAATATATTTCAGTATAAAAATCCATTAAATCCAGCATACTTAATATAATGTGAGTATTTTCTAATCATTATAGCTCAGATTTTTTTGGCAATGATTTAAGTTGATGACTCTTTATAAAAAAACTCTTATTTTTATTGTATGCTAGAAAATTATCATCTATATATTGCTTGCTATCTACTAAAATTTCGAAAATATAAAAATTATAGGAAGCAAATATGAATTGGCCATAATATTCATTTAAAAAATATTATTTTTTTATAAAATAAATTTTGATAGACATGAAGTTAATTTTGGCATTTAACTTGAATTTTGTTTTTAGTATTTTGGTAGGCAGTAATTAGAAATACATATGTTAATTTTAAAATAACTATAATAAATTATGTGCAAAAATGTACTTTCGATAAAATTTTGGAGATGATTTTTAGACAAAGTCAAATAAAAATATGCAAATTTATATTGAATACTCACAATAATAAATATACCTTACTCAACCTATTTATCCTAATTTTACCAATAATCCTTATACCTATTTTTAATAGCATTCATCCAAAATCAATATTTACCTTATCGATTTTGCAATTAAAACTATTTTCCATTACTAAACTCTAAAATTTATAAAAAATTACATGAGATCATTCAAAAAAACTCTAGATTGGTTGCTGGTTTTTATTCTAGTTATTGCTATGATGATAAGCATATCAAGCCTAATTACTGATAACTGGATTAAATCAGATTCTTGGTCTGGTGGTCTTCTTCGCTGTACATCAGGGATTTATAAAGGAAAAAACTACTGGGAAATACCATGCATCGATCATTGTATATATAAAAAATATTCCCAAGCAGCTCTTATCTACCTTGTATTCACAGTATTTTTCTTAGCATGTTCTTTTATCTGGCTCTTTGTAATAATACATCAGATTTTATCTCTAACAATTATTAGTCGTTTGATCAGATTATGTTTATTCCTATTAGCTTTTTCGATGCAGCTTGTTGCTGTAGGGTGTTGGTTAGGTATAACAAAAATATCATTTGGAAACGGTAAAGAGATCGCAATGGAAGGACCGATTTTATCCATTTTATCTTGTGCTTTGCTCCCATTTGCAGGAATTTTGTATCAATTTTCTTTAAACTATTATTCAGAAGATGAGTTGCAAGAACTACCTGATATGGACTCAATCCAAGTAGAGAATAGAAAAAGGTGGCATTATTCGTTGTCAAGCAATGATGAACATGAGGAAAGTAATAATTCAAGTGTTTAAAATGAAGATAACAATAATAATTAGAGGTATTCATACAAAACTAAAGCATATATTCTTATCCAAAAATTCATAAAAATTTTACTTATATTTCATCCCAATACCCATCTAATTTTCTTCTTATAAAATTACTAAACAGCCAATTAAAAAATGGACATTGAAAGCAAAATCGTCAAACTCAAAGAAATCTTCCCAGCTGGCGAAAGGCATGTTCTCGAATACGCAGCTCGAGCATCCACAAAACAAGAAGCTATGGATTATCTCAAACAAATCTATGGAAACCCAACTGGTCAGCCAAGTGCATGGGCAAAATCTTTACCTATAACCCAAGAAGCTCGTTCAAAAGCTATAACTCGGGCAATGGATACTGAACCTCGTCATTCTGATTTTTCTTTAGATTTATTTAAAATCAAAGAGTGTAAAAATCGTAGTGGATGCAATTGCAATAATTATCATCATGAGTTTGAAAGACGTCGTAATCCAAATAAAACTAGATATTCTGAAATACCATGTCCAAATGTATTTAAAGGATCATGGCGTGCACCTGTTTTATGTCCAAAAGGGGATACTTGTGGGCATTCACATACGGTAAATGAAGCAAGTTATCATCCAAGAACTTTTAAGACAAAAAGGTGTGCTAAATATGATGAAGGAAATTGTCATTATGGATTAAGATGTGCTTATATACATGGAAGTGATGATCCTGTTGCTGCTGATTGGCGTAGGGAACAAGAAGAGAAAAGTAAGCCGAAAATACATAGACCTATAGATTTTACACCAAAAATGACTTTAGCAAGTTTGATTCCTAATGTTGAGATTAATTCTGTTTTGTCACCTTCAGCTTGGAGTTTTACACCAAAAGTTGAGAATGCGAAGGAGGAAAATGAGAAAAAAAACCCAATGCAGGAGTTGAATTTGAAAATGCAGAAACGTATTGAAGAGTTGTATATGAAAACTTTATGCTCAATTTGCTATATTAATGAGAAAAATATGGCTTTAGTACCTTGTGGGCATATATTTTGTAGTACATGTATTGAACAGACGATTACTGCTGTTTGTCCAATTTGTCGTAGGGATTTTAAGGATAAATTGATAGTTTTTTTATGACTAAATGTAAAAATCGAAAATTGAATGAGAAATTTATGTAGATTTCGATAGGTTTTTGTATAATTTGTATTTTTTTGTATATTTTTTAAGCTTTTTATACATGAGATTTAATTTTAATTATAGGATTATTATGAACTTATTCAATTCTGGTATTATAAAATGGACGATTTAGACAAATGCAGTGTGCCTTTTTCACGGTTGTGCGAATTTATGGAGAAACTTAATAGACAAAAAGGAAAAAACAAAGCAAACAACCTTAAAAAGTTCTTCAAATCAAATGTTAAAAGCTTTTTTCCTATTATCAGACTTATGGTTCCAAGTTATGATATGGAAAGAGGTCAGTATGGGCTCAAAGAAACAACATTAGGGAAACTATATGCAGAATTGTTAAACCTACCAACAAGAGAAAAAGAAGCACTGGTTTTTTATAAAAATCCTAACAAACAGTTTGAAGGATGTCCAGCTGGTGGGTTTGTGGAAGTTCTGGAATTTATATTGTCAAAAAGAATTGGGGCATCTAAAAACTTATCTGTTGAAGAAGTTAATGCACTATTAGACAAACTTGCTAATGCTATTGATAAAGCTGAGAAAAAAAAAGTTCTCAGAGAATTAGTGTGTTCGATGAGTTCCATGGAACAAAAGTGGTTAGTAAAAATAATCCTCAAAGACATGAAACTAGGAACTCATGAAAAAATCCTAGGTCTATACCACGAAAAAGCTTTAGAAATCTACTTCCACACAAACAACCTTCGTGAAGTTTTTACCAAGCTTCGTGATAAAAACACAGACCTCTCAAGTCATTTATACACTTTAGGTCAGCCAATAAGACCAATGTTAGCAGGACGAAAGCCATATCAAGAGTTAAAAAAACTATTAGCAAATTCTGAAGTTTTTGTTGAAACCAAATTTGATGGAGAAAGAATACAATGTCATTTTACTCAAAATGATGACTTTTTTTTATATAGTCGAAATGCTGTAGATTATACAAACATGTATAGCAAAGCTTTAAAAGATGTTATAATTAACAATATAAAAGGACTTAGAGCATGTATTTTAGATGGAGAACTTATTGTATGGGATTTAGAAAATAGATGCCAAGGCCGGTTTGGGCAGAATAAAACTGTTGCATTAGAAGAAACTCCAGGTAAAACATTATGTTATAAGGTTTTTGATATTTTATATATGGAAACTTTAGATGGAGAATGTGTAGATTTAATGCCAAGACCGATTGTGGATAGAAAAGCTTTATTAGAAAAACACATAAATCCTGTGCCGAATAAATTTGAAGTTTCTAAAAGTTATCAAGTCAAAGGTTCAAAAGCTGTATTTGATTTGTTTAATAAAGCAATAGAGGAAAATGAAGAAGGATTGATTGTTAAAAGGATGGACTCGCCGTATATTGCGGATGATAGGAGTAATTTATGGCTTAAGCTTAAAAGTGAATATTTTGAAGCGTTGAGTGATACATTAGATTTGCTTATTGTTGGAGGATATTATGGATCAGGGTTTAGAGCTGGTGGAGGTGATGAATTTGATCATATAACAGTATTTTTATGTGCTGTTGCTAATAAAATTGATCTTAAAGACCCTACTAGAAGTAAATTTATCCCAGTAACTAAAGTTGGGACTGGATATAGCTTGCATGAACTTTCGGAAATACGTCGAGGGCTTAAGGATCAGTGGAAAGCTTTTAGACAATCTCCTGATTACTGGCCTAAATGGGTTCCTGGATCTGGTGAAAGACCTGATTATTATATTAAAGATCCATCTAAGTCGATTGTCCTTGAACTTAAAGCTGCAGAAATTGTCCCAACTGAAAAGTTTCCAAGCGAATTTACATTGAGATTCCCTAAGGTACATAAAATTAGATATGATAAAAACTGGGATCAAGCAACAACTTTGAGTGAGTTTAGTGGGATTATGGATAATTTTTCAAGAGGACTTACTGAAAAAACAGCAAAAATCGAAGAAGCTCATAAAAAAGATCCTTCTAAAGTACCAAGAAAACGGAAAAGAGAAGCACAGGTAAAAGGGGAAGTACTTGAAGCATTTAGAGATACTGATACACAAGGTATAATTCCAAAATCAAAATTATTTGAAGGGTTTGAGTTTTTTGTTGCTAAAGCTCAAGACAAACCTGAACTAGAAAAATTGATAGTAGAATATGGGGGGAATAAAGTACAGAACTTTCTTAATACAACTAATTATGTTATAGCAAGTGATAAAAATTCTATCCGTATTCAGAATCTGATAGAAAAAAAGGATATAAATATAATATTACCTAAATGGGTGTTGGATTGTATTAAGTATGAACAAATATTAGATTTCAGGCCACAGTATATATGCCATGCAAGTTCTGGATTAAAGTTCAAGTTCGATAATGAGTTTACAAAATATGGCAACAGCTTGAATTTCTTCCACAAAGATCAGAATGAAGTTTTTGAACTCGCTCAAAAAGTTTCTCAATATGATATCACTATTATGATAAAATCATTAAAAAACCCTTGGTGGAGTGAATTTCCTGAAAATTTTATTGAGGAATTACGATCAATCCCAGCTTATGCTTTTCTTGGATATACATTTTATATACCAAATATTGGCCTTGAGTCTGAACTTTGTAAGACTATTGTATTAAGTCGTAATGGAAACCTTTCGCAAATCCCTGATGAAAATACAACACATTTCTTGTGCCTTGTCCCGGATTATTATGAAGAAGGAAATTGGAGTTTTATAGATAAAGAAACATTTTATGCTTTAGTTAAATCCTAAATTTAAATCATTTATTAACTGAGAATGGCTTTAGCATTTTCTTATTAATTTTATATGATTTATGTTTAGTTTTCTTTTTTTATTATATAATTCTAAGGTTTTTATCATGATATAGGATAGATTAATGACTGAAAGGGTTAAAGAGGTTATTGGATGGAGAGGAAATATAACAAAAACTGATTATCAGAACGAGTAAAAGTAAATTACGAAAGGTTTATTTGTTTATTATAAAAATTAGTATTAAAAAAAGTTTATTTTATCGTATAAGAAATGATTTAATTTAAAAAGTGAATATTTTACTTAATGCTTTCGTTAATCAAGTAT
>MPUH01000224.1:0-79419 GCA_001970955.1 Stentor coeruleus | reverse complement strand
CTATAGAATAATTATTGTGGTTGGGTTTTGCATGGTTGTTATCAGGTGGGATTTTGGGTTTTGATGGTTTGTGGAGAAGTTATTTGATTATGGATTTAGAAGAGATAGTGAATGGGCTTATAGTATGAGGAGAATCCTTATGGCTGGACTTGGGTAGAATAAAAGTTAATCTTTTATAGTTTTTTTGTGTGGGTAATAATTTAAATGGATTGACAATATATGCATATGGAAAATTTATAACTTTAGAGTAAACCATTTATAAATAGAGTTTTGTAGTTTATTATAATCATATCCTTTAAAGTAGAATTCATACTATGATAATATATTGGTTGATCTGATAGCAGAAAAATCCCTAATTTCATATAAATGATTATTTTTATAATATCTACCTTTAACACAAAATTAAATAACCAAAAGTCATCATTTAATACTTAACTATAAAATTAAAAAATATTATCGCATTCAACTTATCTCTTCATTAATTAAACTTCACATTTATCTAAAAGCATAAACCTAACTATTTTTAAGTTTGAAAGTAAGTAAAGACCTCCCACATTGTAATGCTAGACGTTCATCAGGTACAAGTTCAATCTCATTTACCTGAACCAAAGTTCCGAACTTGCTATTATGATCTTCCAATAAAAACTGTCCTTGATGAAACTTGATCCTAGCATGTATCCTAGAAACAGAAATATCACTAATCCTCATATCACTATCATGTCCTCTTCCAAGCATAACACTTTCACTATTTTTCAAACTTACAATTTGCATTCCTCGATTATTCCCATGAATTGACGAGGCTTCAATTATAAAATACGGAATCTCAGGTCTTTGTACTGATAAGATATGATATAAAATCCCATTAGCTCTCAGAGCATTAGAAAAAGGTTCTCCACATAAACTACAACTCATAGACTTCCAAGTATAAGTTATGCATTTCTCATTGTTTTTCACAGTCATCAATGCTGCTACACACATTCTTAAACATTGAATATGTATATATTTCATTGTCCCGGCACAATGACAACATGATACTAAAGGGTTATCAGGTTCAATTACTTCACTTAAGCAGATTTTACATGAGTTACCTTCAGTATCTACTTCAACTTCTTTTGCATTTACCATATCTTCATTAGGAGAGCTTCTAAGTTCTTTTACAGTATATTTTACCCTGCCGAATTTCAGAGTATCGTTTTGTTTGAGAATATAAGCTTTACTAGAAGATCCTTCTTTTAAATCTCGGACTACTTTCCATAGAGGTTCATTTAGAGGAAGGATTTTATAGGAAGAACCTGATGAAATTATATAGGCTAGTCCAGTTGAAGTTGAACCTAAGGATTTTTCTAATTCGACTGTGTCGTTTTTACGAATAACATACGAGTTTTCTTGGATTATGAGCTTGTGTTTCTGAGTTTCTTTGCTCTCGTAATCAAACAGTCCGTGGGAATCTCGTTTCCAAGTTTCACTTTTCAGGGTTATTCTATATAGGGTTTACGTTTTCTTCATTTAAATGTATATAAACTTAGTATTTTAATTAAAAAAGTAGTCAAAAAGGCTTTTACAGCTAAGATTTGTAGGTGTAATATAGTTTATAATCATTATATTATGATTAGGTTAGGGGAATAGAGATTTGCTGTTAATAATGAGAAATAATTAAATGGAATTTTGCTAAGATTTTATAATCTAAGGTTTGTAGGTCAAAAAATTGGAGTAAAAATACTGCATGTGTTTTGAGAGAACTAAAAAAGTATTTTTGCTGGAATTTAAGGGAATAGAGGTAATATTAAGATTTTTTTGAAGATGGGAGGTTAAGAATGTGCTTTTTTGTTATTATGTTGAACCACTATGAATTTATAAGCCACATATTTTCCTACACATTTTCATCGAGGTTTCGAGAGAGTTTTATATATGCTAGAAATACTTTAATATTTAGGAAATTCACTTTGGTGGAATTGAGTTGATAACCAGCGTAAGATAATNAAAATCATATTAAATGTTTTATGAGATAAGCACAAATACTTTAATATTTAGGAAATTCACTTTGGTGGAATTGAGTTGATAACCAGCGTAAGATAATTTTTACATTAGAAAATTTTAACTTCAGATAAACTATTGATTTACAGTTTTGGGTGTACCTAAAACCCACAGAATTTTTTTGCAACACTTCTTACCAAGAAGAAAACAATAATTTATTATTAAAAACTCATATAAAAGGTATAAATGCTATAATAATCAAAAGAGAATATCGTAGACGTAAAAATTCAAAGAGAAGTAAATACTACAACAAGAAGTATAAGATATTTGGAAACGCTTTTGTACATGTTTTAAAAGGGAAAATAAAAACTGATGATTTGAATTACTATCAGATTATTTTAGAAAATAAGGCAATCTAATATTATTTCAAGATTTAAATAAATTAATAAAAACTTAAGTTCTTTATAAGAAAGCACATAGTAGACAAACTAATCCAAAAATCACAAATTTTTCATAAACGAAGAGTAGAAAATTGATTAAATCATAAAAATTAATCTATTAAGATCTATGATTTTGAAAGTATAAAGACTTGAAAGTTTAAGATTTATTTAGTAGATAGAGTTAAGAAAGGATTTTTTATTTTAAGCAAAGGCTAGTTTTTTCAGTTGTAATATATCCTCAGGATGGGATTCAAGAAGGCTAATAACAAAATTTCCTGCTGCTAATATTGCCGCACTAAACTGCATCTGATTGAGTTTTTTCACTTTATTCATATCTTTCCAAGTATCATGCATTTTGATCACAGCTGCCACATAAAGTTCATTAATTGTATCCAAAGAGACTGAATTTAGCCTACAAAAACACTGTAAATGCCTNTATAAAACCAACATAAATTGCACAATCACACCAAAAATAATTTTTTTGATCACAGCTGCCACATAAAGTTCATTAATTGTATCCAAAGAGACTGAATTTAGCCTACAAAAACACTGTAAATGCCTAATCCCCAAAGTTTTTCCTCCAGTGATCCCTACAGCAGTGAACTTATGTAATTGAAAATAGCACATGAGTAAATGCTAAGTAAAAAATACTGTAATATTAAGCGCCGATATAGCAAATGAGTAATTATTAGATGCTTCTAACATAGCTTGATACTCTTGTGGATATGTGGAAGCTAAGAACATCAATTGTTCAAGACCGAAAAATCCTGCGCCTCTAAAATCCGTGCTTGGGTCTTTGCCTTGAAATCCAATTTCTTTCCACTTATCTGACTTCCCATCAACAGGAAACTCTAGTTCAGGAAAGCTTACCTTCCAATATTGTTTCAAAAGCTCGTTGTGGACTAGATTTTCTTTATTAAATGGAATCCTACTACGGCTTCGTAGTATGTTTAGAGCTTCTAGTTCATCGTTGGATATTCGATATTTAGAGAAACAGCAACGTTCTGAGCAAGAGTCGTAGATTATTCGTACACCCTCAGTTTCTTTTAGATTCCTTTTATCATTCATTCTTTGATAAGACATTAATTCGCCTTGATTTTTGACTTATAAGAAATTTATGAGGAATATAAAAGTTGACTTTGGATTAAAAGAAAAGTAGAGGGAAAAAGGTTGATGAGATATTAAAATTATGTTTGGGGTTTAGTAATTGAGGAGGGTTTTAGGTGTTAAAGAAAGAGAAAAAAGTTGATGGAGAAGTTTTTGGAGTTGTTTTAGATAAGTTTTTGTATATGTATGATGTAATTTAAATATGGGAGATGTCTGAGTAATGGTTTATGCTTATGTATTTGATTTAAGCTGAAATGGAGATTATGAATAAGTGCTAGGTTTTTTGAAGAGTGGGATAAGTTGTGATTAAGAGAAAATTACTATGAAATAGAGGGAAGTTATCATAGTTTATATAGATTTTTTTGCAAACGATGATTTTATTTCAAATTATAGGAAGATTTTAGAGTTGTCATTAGTAGAATTAAGATATGCTTGACTTTAGATTATAAGATTTTTAACACCCTAACACCCTTTGTGTTAAAAATTGTAAGTAGTGCTAAAAAATCAAAAAATAAATCAACTATAATCTTATACAATAAAATCATTAAGCAGATATCACAAATGTAAATACCTTATTTCTGATTTATACCTTCTAAAATCTTATAATTTTCATCATCAAAAGCAACAACATCTCTGAAAAAAAAAAATATAAGCATTAGCCTTACTTATAATCCCAAGATTACTCAATCGCTTATTTCACTAATCTATTATTATTTCCCAAATCAAAACTATAAATCTTCCAATAAAAAAATCTAATAAAATAGTATCTCAACTAAAAATTCAAAAATTGGCAACTTTATTTTTAAATCATCTAATATCTTATTATTTAGCATTTGCTATTACTCTCACATATTTCCCAAGTTATTCTAATTAATTTACTCGGCACTATTATCAAATATTCTATAAAGAATGGATACATTTTTTAATATTTGATTGCATTTGGTGCTTGGAAAAAAAATTTTTTTTTGTTGATAAAAGATATTTTTAGGATTAATTAGATCTAGATGGTGAAAAGATTTTAGGCTAAAAATAGGCTTTTTGAAAAGATTTTCTGCTTGGTTTAATTTTTAGAATTGGTGGTAGTGTAAAATATAGTTAGGCAAATGACTGATAAAATGAACAGTGTAGTTTATAAAAATTGTTTAAAGTTAAATATGAAATTATGGGATATCAAAAATCGAACCTTCTAGAGAAGATAAGATTTATATAATATATATAGAAGGTATTAATCTTATTAAATGCATTGTCTATATAGTTTACTACACAAAATAACTATTCTTTACATATTATCGTTTTCATAATATTTCTTTATGCAACTATACATATATTTATTTACTCTTATTTTTTATCTAAAATTACATTATTCATACATAAAGCATGCGGTGATCTCATCGTATAACTATCGAAATTTTTATAAACTGCATATTTAGGCTTAGGGATTAATATTTGTAATTATGAATAAGTGATGATTATATTATTATAAAACTGAGGGTAAATGAAGCTCATTGAATCAAATCCTAGTGCAAAACCTTATCAAATAACATCTGGGGTGTGGATGGTACCTTGCCGTGTTGACGAAGCACGAAAAACTTACATTCCATCAATAAAACCGTTCAAAAACGGGAAGAAATCAACCAGAAATGATTCTAGACAAACTTGGACTATGGAAGAAGATGAAAAACTAAAAGAAATAATTCTGAACAGAGGTGCAAGGCAGTGGTCGGCAATTGCTATTGAAATCAACACTTTGATTCATAATGGTGTTCCGTTTAGAAGAGGTAAACAATGCAGAGAAAGGTGGTTAGGTCATCTAAGTCCAACTATAGAAAAAACTAAATGGTCAAAAGCAGAAGACAATTTAATAATGAATCAACAAGCCTTACTTGGAAATCGATGGTGTGTTATAGCAAAGCTTTTACCCGGAAGAACTGAAAATCAGGTAAAAAATCGGTGGAGGAGAATGGAAAAGATAAACAAAAGGATGCAGGAGCAAACAATAGCAAATCTTGACATTACTGGATTATCAAAAACAATAGAATCATATTGGAAGAGTGGATTTTGGCCTCCTTTACCATATGATTATCAATAATATTAAAAACTAGTCTTTTTTAAGCTATACTGAATATTTTCATACTTTATATTGGATTTTTGTATTTTATAATAATCACAGCAAATTAGCCATTGATGTTGATAAAAAGCTTCAAAAAACTAAGTAATTTTGATTAGAAATTTAGGCTTAAATGAGAAAATTTAGGCTTTTGGCGGAAAAAGGATCTTTAAATCGTCTATTTTATCACACTTTGAAGGAAATAGAGCCTTCTGATATGCTAGAGATAATCTGATAAGCAAAGTACTGCATTAGGCTTTTTGGTTAACTTTTCTAAAAAACTTTTTCTGCCAGAAATACCATATTTTCCAAGATTAAACGCAAATTTAGTTTTTTTCGATTTTGTGAGAAATATTAATATTAAAATGCTAGGATTGATATTATAAGCTGCTATTTTTCAAAACTTATTAAAAACAACTTGTAAAACTAAAACTAAAAAAAAAAAATTTTTTCTTGCATGTAGAAAATTATTGTCTAGATCTATTTGCAATGCTTGAATTACTCAACTTTAATAGGGATTCTAATAAATTTTTTTGTATATTTTCATAGGTGAATATGAGGATTATGATTTTATTATGCAAAATATAAATTTTCTAAATTTTTATTATCCAAAAGTATTTCTCATTTCTTCACTCCACCTAAATTTTTCTTTTCTTTCTAAATATTTATCATTTTCTTAAGATTGAATATTTTTATCTCTTCTTTATTATATACTAAAAGTTTTTGGATTTTACTTTCACCGTTTTCGATCAAGAAAAATTCATATTTTAGTGAGTATTTTAAAACACTTTAGCAGTAGTTATAGTGTTAGATTTAAAAAAGAAAAAAAGAAATACGCTTATTTTTAGAGAATCTTCAAGAATTTGTGTCTAACTTAAAAGAAAGAAGATTAATCAGCTTAGAAAAAAATATCATCAAAAGCACAATGAAAAAATCTGACGACAAAAAATATGTCCAAGATAAAGTTTAGAAATTAGCTATTCTACAACAAAAATCTAGATTTAATAAAATATTTCTATTTTTCATACTTGCAGTTATATAAAGCTTGTGTAGATAATGTAATTATTTTTCTTCATCTTCAGTTCAAATGCAATGATAGTTATTTAAAAAAATTAGATAAAAATAAAAGAAATTTTTAAGTTTATGATGAAATCATATGAGAACCTGGAACTTATGCTAATAAGAGCATTAATGTGTGAAGGAAATACAATCAAAATCATCATGCTGATGGCATTGAAGATACTTATCTGAGACAATTTTCTAGTAAGAATATTATATAAAAAAAATTTGGTCTGGTGGGAACCTTTTCTAAGTTAATTATTACATTTAGAAGGAGTTTATAATAAAATGGATTTTCCTGCAAAAAGGATTTACTCTTATGAAACTAGCCCTGGAGAGTATATTCATAAGTTATATAAGCCTTCAGAATCTAAGCTTTTACTAGGACTTTCTCAAAATATTTGGGTTCTTATCTTCAAATATTTGGATATCAAAAGCATTTTTCTGAATGTTTCTTTCACAAACAAGCTTATTAATAAGACTACAAATAATTTCTTAAGTTTTATAAAACACTTTTTTATTGTAGCATGCACTCATGATAATAGCATAATCAATAAAGCATCTTTACTTTTAGATGTATTCAAAAATTGCAACTCAGTGAAAAATTTAACTATAAAAATCCCAGAAATTATTGAAAATAAAGAATATTGGGATAATATTTTAAGTGATTCAGATAAAGTAAGCAAAATAAAAGTTTTAAAGCTAGAAGTTACTTCTTTTCATATTGAAATACCTTTAAAGAGATTTGAAAACTTGAAAGCTTTGACTATTATCCAAAGAGGTATTGGAGATATTAAAATTGATGTTTGCCTTGATTCAGAAAACTGTATTTTTATCCAGCATCACTCATTGAATATATTTTTACCTAAAACATTAGAAAATCTAGCTATTTATTATGATTCTAATAATAGTCGTGGCATGTCAAACCTTAGTACTCTGCTAAAAAATAGCAACTTAAAATCCTTTAAACTTTTCCCAAAATTCACAAAAGTAATCTACACACCTCAAGAAATCAGTGCTAATCTTGAAAAACTAAATTTAAAATCGATTTATTTTAGTAAGCAATCCTTATCTATCACTTTCTTATTAAGTATCATATCGGCAGATTCAAAGCTAAAAAGTTTGCATATAAATTCTAGTGTCCTTATAGAGGCTACAAATCTTTTTTGTGAACTTTTATCAAATAATAGAAATTTACATACTCTTTGCTTTTATGATTCAGAATTGTCTTGCAAAGAAACGCTTAAGCTTTTTAATGCAGTAAAAAACACTAAAATTACAAAACTTATGGTCCGTACTCAGCTATTTAAAAATGAATATAACTTATCTACTACTCTTATTGAGAAATATCGTAAAAAATATGTTTCTGGTCTTAAGAATATGCTTGAAGCTGATAAGATAATTAAGTTGGCTATAGCTGTAATAGGTTGTGATGATACGTATATTACTGATATAGCCAAAATTATAGTAAAATATTCAAAAAGCTCAAGTCTTCAATGGTTTCTAAACTTTAATTTAAAGTATTGTATACAATTTAGGCCTACAATTCCGAATATAAAAAAATATAATCATGACTTTATCAACTTATTTTTCGAAATTTATAGACTTTGCACAGAAGAATCTGATCCATCTTTGTGTCAAGCACTTATTCCAAAAAAAATATATCATAAAAAGAATGAATTCAAAATGAAAAACCCTAACAAAGACCATAAAAAATTTAAATTCTTTTCGGTAATTCTTATGAGAAAACTAGATATAAAAATTCTTGATCTTAGACATATCAAAATTGAAATAACTAATAATGCATTTATCCACATTCTAGAAGTTATGCCACAACTAACTACAATAAAACTACTTCTTAAAAAATTTTTAGACCCAACTTTTATCTTTACCAATATAACAAAATATAATCCATCTGTAACAAATATCTCAATAAATTTTTCTAAATTAGCAATATGGGCTAAAAACTTTGCCAAAATTCTTCTTGATAACTTAAACATAACAAAATTATCATTATCAAACATAAATTTTACTCAAATAACCCTGAAATCATTTTACAACTCAAAAAATCTTAAATCTTTAAAGCTTTGTAATATAGTATTCCAACCTTTTAATTTTAATGAAATGGTTGATATGATAAATTATGCAAAAAATTTAGAGAGTATTAAACTTGATAATATAGATATTTGTGCTATTAATAATTATACGTTTTATAGAGAAGTTTTAAATGCCTTAGCGAAAAAAACAAGTCTTAGGAAAATTTTTGTTTCTTTTGTGGCGTTGGATATTTTTGCTAATGTGAGAGTAAAGAGTGAGCATGGAAAAGTTACTAAGATTGTTAGGAGAATTGCAGAAAAAAATGTAAACGTTGTTGAGATGAATTTGTTTTTCCCAATTTATCATCAACTTATAGAATATAGTACTTTTATGAATGAACTGAAATTAAAGTATCCAAATCTTAAATGCACTTATCTTTCAAGACTTTTAAGCAAGATCATTTAATAGTATAAAAGCTATCATAACTAGAAATAATTGTTTCCTATATCGTAAACTTAGCATAGCATCCTTAATTTATAATAAATAATTTCATCTACACTTTTTCCATAATTTAATATCATAATATATAAAATCCTTAAACTCTAAACTCCATCATCAAATCTTCAAAAAAAACCAAGCATTATAAACTCCATTAAAATATTGAGCATTTTTTATCATTTTTAATCTCACTAACCCTTTTCCCATTAGTCTCAGCCGCAGATATCTCATCCTTACTCTCCTCCACACATATAATACTCCTTCTCTCCCTATAAAAATTCACCAAGTTAATCGGTTTAACATAATTCAAAATCATCCAATCATAAATATTGTCATACTCAAAATTGCTCCTAATAAATAAATCCTTAAAAATCTTCTTCAAATATGGGTAATCCGGCCTCTCATCATATTTCAGTGTTCTACAATAAGACAATAAATTCGAAAACTCACTAGGAATATCCCCACAAATTTGATGTATATTTAAATTAAGCTTCAAATCTTTAGCAATCTTTTCTTTTTCATCCTTATTCGAATAGCTTTTACCTTGCCAAGGTAAACACCCATTAAGAAAATATATAAGTAAATAACATAAAGACTCTAAATCATCACGTCTACTCAACTCATGTCCTAAATGATTACTAACTGAAGCATATCTTGAAGTTCCTATAAGAGATTTGCTTTCAATAAAAGGAATATGTTTATGAGTTTTAGGGTCTCTATATTGTTTTGCTAATCCAAAATCGATTATATGGATTATATTTGATTTTTTACCTAGACCAATAAGAAAATTTTCAGGTTTTATATCTCGATGAATGAGATTTTTAGAATGTAAAGTTTCAATACGAGATAAAAGCTGGTCGAATATCATAAGTACGGTTTTTAATGAGAATTTTTGGTTTGTGAATTGATAAAGTTCTTCAAGTGTTGGTCCTAAGAGCTCGATAACCATAGAATTGTAAGAACCTTCTGTACCAAACCAGTATAAATGGGGAATACCTTGACTACCTTGTAATGATTTTAAGATTTTGCTTTCGTATTGGAGTTGACTGTTTTTTTTGTTTAACTTTTCAAGTTTGATAGCTACTTCTTCGTTTGTTTGGATGTTAAGCCCGTGGAAAATATCCCCAAATGCCCCTGTACCAAGTTTCCGGCCTAATCTATAACGCCATCCTACTCTTATGTCTATCATTATATATTTTGAAGAATTTTTGAAAGGTTTTAGCAGAAATAATTTTAATGGAAAGTAATTTTGAAGAAGAGCTTAAAGAAACTTATAGTAAAACTTTGGAACTTGCTGTAAATATCACACAAAGTAAAGCTGCTTTAATATAAAAAATATCAAAAGATGATATTTAATTTAGAGAATTTTTTAGGTTTTAAGGGTTACTAAATACAAAAGTTACTAATAGCGATTTGAAGTTTGTAAAAAAAATTGCCAAAGGATGTAAAGATCTTGAGGAACTGCCTGAAGGGAAAAGAAAAAGACCGAAATTTTTGGAGAAAATTGATGATTCACAGGTTTCGTCACCTATTCGTAGTGAAAGGTCAGCGAAATTACTCAGAAATTCAGGTAAACATAAACTAAACACCTTTCTTGAAGAAAGAAAAAAAAATGTTTCTGGGTCAAAAGCTGGCAAACCTTTGAGATATGCAGCTATAGGCCCAAGTATTATAGAAAAGATCAGAGCATCTAATGATATATATTTGGATGATAGTATAAGAGCATCACCAGCAGAACGTGGAGGACTTTTGCCGCATGTTTCTATTAGAACAGGCAAGGTAAAAAATCGAATCGAACTTCCATCTTTCAAAGATTACGTTAAATCAGAGCAACTTAAAAATCCAAACGATGAAGCATTTGACCGTATTGATCAATGCAATAAAAAACTCGATAACTTCAGAAAAGAGCTTTCAGGTCTAGAAACATTTATCTCACATAACCCTGGTGTCCAGTGGAACAGTGATAAAAAAGTCCTCCTCCAGCTTCATGCATATCCAGAACAAAAGCATCTAATAATCAAAGCATACAACGACCAACATCACCCATCAATCCTCAGAAGAAGAATAACTAAAAAGTTCTCAAGTCCCATAAAAGAAAAGAAAATCAAAGATGATTTCCAATCAAAAACCCCAAATCCTCAAGCAATGATAGACTCATTCTTAAAAAAATCCCAAAAATCAATAGAAGACCCTGATGTAGTAGTCAAAAGATGCTATACAATATTTAGAAAAGCTCAAGAAAATCAAGATAAAAAACTTATAAGTATACTTGAAAGCTTAGACTCAACAAGGGCAATGCATTTAAAACAAAAAGCTCAACATATATACAACGATACTGAGAAATTCAAAGATAAATCTTATTCTCTAATCAAAATGAGTCAGATAAAAAAACACTTGGACTCAGAGCAAAATCTCCGTTTAAAAAAAAGGAAAAAACAACTTGTAATTTATGACCGGATGATGGAGTTTTTGAAGTCTAAAGGACCTAGTCCAAGCGAGGCTGAGATAAATTTTATTGAAATCCTCAAGGAAATTTTAGAAGAAGGGTGGTGTATAAACGAAGGGTTGATAGAAGAAATTTTGAGTATGACAAGCGAAGAGGATCAAAATGATATAAAGGAATTAGTAGACTTTTTGATTTTAGAACTTCACAAGCATAGATGGCGGTCACATGGCTAAAAAGCTTAAGTAAATATGCATAAATAATTATTCCCGGTTATGGATAAACACAAAAAACCTAGTTCAGGTAAAAAAACTCCTCCTTGCAGTTCGAAAACACTAGCAAGTTCATCACCTTTAACAACTCGTATCCCCACTTTTCATAGTATTGATAAAAAATATACCCAAGACTACTCAGTTGAGATTGAGAAATGGATTAACTTGTTTAAAAACTTAAATGATTCTGTTGAACAACTCTATGCTATGTGTTGTAATGAAAACATAACCGCGTTTACTCAAGGAGCTATAGACACATTAAGCCATTCTTTGGGACAATTTCAGATACTCATAAACAAACAGCAAGAAAAAAATATCAATATGGATATTGCTGACCCTAATAATAGTGTTGATGGAGAAATCCTTAGACAATATGTTAATGATGGTTTACAGCCTGCTGAGGCATTGTTACTGATTATTAAAGAAAAAGCTGCAGAAAGTGAAGAGATTTATGCCAACGAGGATATAGCAGAGAATGCTGATAATGAAGATAATGAAGAAGTAGATGAAGAAGATGATGAAGATGAGGACAATGAAATTGAGAATGAAAACGAAGAAAATGAAGAACCGGAAAGCTGGGATGAGTCAGGTGATCTAGAAAAAAGGTGTAGATCTGTATCACCAAAAACCGAGCAACACATAATCCAACTTAAAGAAAAACTTCAAAACAAAGGTAAGCCATCACCATTAGAAATCAAAGAAAAATCTGATATAAGGCAAAAGCGAGCAGAAAGTAAAAGGTTTATAAAAACTATACAAAGACAAGAAATTGCTATGCAGAAACGAAGAAAAATTAAACGTGCACGTGAATCAGTAGTAATGCAAGAAGCTGAAAAGAAAAAAGCTATCGAGTTGCAAATTACATTAAAACAAACCCGAGCAGATGAAAGATATGAGGCTCATTTGAATTCAATACGCAACAGGGCAAAAAGTGAAAATCTCAAGCCAAATGAAGTAGCTTTTATACTAGAACTTCAAGCTGATGAGAAAAAAATTAGTCTGGAAGAGAAGAAAATGACTTTGGACAATAGGATTTCAGAAACCAGAGAACGAAGATTGAAGATATTAGAAAGCATAAGACAGAAACAAATTGGTAGATCATTAAAAGAAGAAGCTGCTGAAAAACGTCGTCAAGCTTTACAGACTGAGAAAGGGATTAAATATATAAATTCCCAGCAGAAAATCGAGGAAGCTGAAACTCGAAGGCAACAGTTGTTAGATTTGAAAAAAGCTATAGCTGAAGAGTTATCGAAAAAAAGGATAAAAAGGTCGATAACAGGGAGAAAACAGCCGAAACACTGTAAAAATGAAGCTAGTGAAAAAGAAGATGAAAGCTGGGATAGTGAGCTTCATTCATCAGTAGATGAGAATCAAGGGAACAACTACAGGCTTTGGGCTGAAGAAAAACACGCTGAAGACAAGAAAAGATTAGAAGAAAAGCAAGAAGAAAAAGAAAACAGTATAAAACTCTGGTGTTCAGTCTGTAATTATATCCTTCCACCTTTATGTACACCTGAAGAGCATATATACGGTGATAAACATAGAGAAGAACTTTCACGGGCTTTAGTTCAAGGTAATATCCCAGACTCAGTAATCCAAATAAACACTCAATCAGAATTAACCCTTCAACGTGAATTATATGTAAAAAAGCGTCTTAAAAAAATTAAAACTCTTTACAATTCTAGGTGTCTAAAGCATGATAAAGCAAGTATTATGGGAAAAGAAACTTCTGGGGTAAATAAAAATCGTTTGCAAAAATTATCTTTAGACTTAGACAAATGTATTACTAATATTGTCGATTATGAAGCTGTAGAAAGTGTATTAAAAGATACTATAAAATTGTTAGATCAAAGAAAAGAAGCTGATCTTCATGTGATAAGACAGATGAAATTCATCCCATGTATTATGGAAATTGTAAAGAAAATATGGAGTTGCCCAAAGCATGAAGTCAAATATGTGTTGAGGATTTTAGAAACTGTGACAAGGTTTTTGACTATATTTTCAGGTTTAAGCGAGAATCGTACATATTTAGAAGTGACAAATCGGTTGATTCCATTAATAGACTTGGTGTCTTGGATATTAAACAAAAGCTTAAAAGCTATAATTGAAGTTAATTACCTGCCTCAATTATTCCATTTATTAACTATACTTCTTAAGCATCGGCTTCCTTATGAACATAGGCAATTCAGAGATTATTTTGTTGAGTATTTATTGAACTCAGGAATGTTATCAAGGCTTAAACAGAAACTTACATTGTTACAAGGTCCACTTGACTTGACATCAAATAACTTCTCATTGCTTTTACTTAAATGTGTTGGTTTTTTAGAAGCTTTAACCACTTTCCCAGGATGGGGTTTAGGGGATAAACCTGCATATGAGGTTTCTATATTTTTAACTGAAAATTTCTTATATTTACTTAAAGAAAGCGAACTTGCTGGAATACCTTATTTACTTTTATGCTTGTTACTTAATGAAAACCCTGCGAAAAAAATACCCCCAAAAGTCATCCCTCAGACTCTTCTTGCAGTTTCTATATTGTCTATAAGGTTTTTAAATAATCTTGCAAGGTTACATTTACCTTTGTTACAAGAAATGCTGTCAAGTGATGAGTATTATGATCAGATTTATCATCTTTTTGATTATATTATAAGATATTGTAATGAATATCTTGATAATGGCCCTGAAGATGTTAGAGAGTTACTACATGAAGTGATTTTACTTATTGGGTACTTTGTTTCGACTAATAACAAAAACCAAAAAATGATGAAAAGAGGTGAAACGTCGATAATCCAAAGATTATGCAATTTACCTTTTGCATATTTTACTGATAAAAAGTATATAAATGTTTTGTTCCCAACACTAATTACAATATGCTATGATAACCCTGATAACTTTTCTATAGTCCAGCATGAGATGTCTGAAGATTTACTTATAAATTATATTAAACAGCAGATAATGCATTATCCGCTTGAAGAAAGTATTAAAGAAGATCATAAATCTGAAAATAGGAGCAAGAGAAGTTTGTCGATATCAAGTTCGAATTCTTATTCAAAGTCAATTTTGGCTGCTGCTTCTTTTAAGCTAGTGTTTCTTAATAGGTTCCCTAGGAACTTATGGGAAAGTTCATTGGCTTTTATGAGTAGTAGGACTAGTAGTGGCTCTTAGAAAAAGATTGTCTTATTAAAAGATCATTTTTAATGAATGATTTTTAGATATTTTACGATAACCTTATAATAAATTCTTACAAAGATGAATCTTATTTTGGAAATTCATCATAAAATTGTATTGGAATTATATATTTAACTAGCTATAAGATATAATATACGGATTTATAATATAAAAAACAGCTTAACTCTGATAATAAGCACTTCTCTGATACATTTAAAACCCTTCACATCCCAGTTTATTGATTTTTCATTTATTAGCAATATAATTATTACCCTTTGTACTGAGTTTGCCTTCTGTACTTAGGGCTAGCATTGCTCCTGTCAGGTTTCAAAGCATACTTAACCTGAGCTTTTTTCTCACTTTTAACATAAGTGCTTGCATAGCTTTTATCAGATTCACTAGATCCTGTAGAATATGATCTTATTCTATGTCTATACCTTCTTCTTCTACCTTCTTTATATTTATCCTTTGGATGTTCAGGCTTTGCAATACTAGGTAAGTTTGTACTTTCTTTAGATTTAGTAGAAGCTGTAGGTGATGCAACTTTAGGTCTTGGGATTCTTGAATGAGATATAGGTGGTAAAGAACTAGCATAATCTCTATTTTCTATAGGACCCATATGATAAGAGTTTCTTTTTTTACTAGGGTTCATTATAATGGATTGAGATGAAATTTCTTGTAAGCTTTTAAGGTTATGATATGCTGCAGCCACTCTTTCTGGAGATTGGCGAATTAGTTCTTGGTTGCCTTCTAATATTGAATCACGTATTTTCAATTGCTCTTCTAGTAATTTTATATATTGGTCTTTTTGCTCAATTACTACTTGTGCTTGGCTTTCCTTACCTTCCATATCCAAAGATGTTATAGACAAAATCAGTTTTTTCATTTCCAACTGCAACTGAGATAAGTAAGGTTCCTCAATACCAAGTTTAGCCCAACTATTCTCAATCCCAAGTCTCTTTTTTTCTAAATCTAAAGTTTTTTCTCTCTCAATCCTCAACTGTTCTTCATGTGCCTCAACATTTTTCCTCAAAGTTTCAATTTCATTATATTTATGAATATAAGCATCTGAGTTCTCAGGGAAACTTTTCAATTCAACTTGTTTAGAAAAAGTTACAAACCCTAATTGACTAACACTCTGCTCAATCTGCTGTATAGTTTTCCTAGCTTTAGCTTCTTCTTGAAAATGCGTATTTAACACAATTAGATATTTCTCAATATTCATAGAAGGCATATTTCTTTTAGATTTAAGTTGTGATCTTAATTCAGTCACTTCTTGTCTTAATTGCCCAATAATAGCAGTGTATTTAGAAATATGGTACTGAACATTGACAACATTTCTTTGAACATTAGTTTTAATGTTTTTAGCTCGATTAGCATAAGTTAGGGTGTTATGGGTATCTTCAAATGATCCATAGCTAGGGGAAACACATGCTATCATAACAGTTCTACAGTTTCCTCCTAAAGAGTCTTTAAGTAGTCTTGTGAGTTTTGAGTCTCTATATGGGATGAAAATTTTTGTCCCTTTTTCAGAGTTCTCATATAGAGCATTGATACAATTGCCTAAAGCGAGTAAGGATCTATTTATATTCGCCCCTTCTAGTAAACGAATGCCTCGATTTTTTGTTGTTGATGCTCTTTCTGAACCTGCTAAATCGATTAAACTTAGTTTCCCACTTATAATATCTGCGTCTAGTCCAGAAGCTTTGTCTTTATATTCAACTATTATTTGAAGAACAGCATGTGAACGACTTGAAGTCTCATTAGCCATTGTCGGCTCACAAGTTCTTCTTTTATTACCATTGCGGATATGATTTACTACTTCTTTAGCTGATGTCACCATAAGCTCACTTAGTCCTACTACTGTTACTCCTTTAATAGAATCTTCTCTTATGTCTAAACTTTCAGAAATTCTATTTGTTGTAAACAAATCACGTACTTCTTCATTATAAATTTCTAGATAAGTTAGACGCACTTTGTATTGACGTTCTATAGAAAGTCTATCAAGACAAGCGAAAATGTCTTCAAATGTTAAAAGCATTAAACCTGGCTTGTCTGCATCACCTATCATAGTATGAGTTTTTCCTGCTCCAGTTGCCCCATATGCAAAGACTGTTGCGTTGTAGCCGTTTGCTACACCATCAATCAGGAATTTTGTCGTTTTTTCGAAAATAGCTTCCTGAGTGGAGGATTTGTCAAATGCCATGTCGAAAGCGTATTGCTTTTCTCTGGAACGGTTTGATCGGAAAGAGTCTTCTGGTAAGTTTATGTCTGCTGTCGGGTCAAGCAAAACCACTAGATTGTTATCGAGAGTATGCACTAGACATCTACTATCGACCTCCAGTTCCTTTTTTGACAATGGCCTTACTCTTACAGACACTAATATATTAGACATTCCTTGTTGCATTGAAGAATGAATGTCAACATCTTCTTGCTCAGTATCTCTTTTTTCAACTGGCTTTTTATTAAGCATTTATATATATGCAGAAATTTTTATAATGTATTATGTAATGTTTGAGATATGTATTGTTTTTATTAGGGAAATATTTATTTAAGTGAAATAGTTATGGTTAAGAATTAAAACTTACATCTAATCCTCACTTATTTTATATTATTCATGTGCAAAAGAGAATATATTAAGTATTTTGATAATAAAACTTATCTATTCTATTCTAATCAAATTAACAAAAAATAAAAAATTCTTTAATTATCATAAACAGATACTTTTACTTTATTTCTAAAAACAATAAATATTCTAACTCTAGAAGACCCTTCTAGAACAGACAGGATTTTGGTTCTTTTTCCAAAAAAAAAGACCATTCTAGAACAAACAGGTGAACTTTGCAAAATTATGTCCGTTCTAAAATGGTCTTTTAGAGTAAGGCAAAAAACCAAATTTTCTTATAGTGATTAAAGTTTTTATGAAATAGAAGTTGATTTAAAATAGCGTTCATGCTTTGGACTAATAAAGCACCTCTGTATCAAAGACCGATCTTCTAAAGTCGCTTTTTCATCCATACTTTCTTCAGTCATTAGATAATTTTCTTCAGAAGAATCTGAATGAAGCCCTGAGATATCCGAGCATCTCTGTAAAGTTAAAAATCTATTAGGATCTCCATGATGAAATTGTGGGATACCAGAAACAATAAACGATACTGGTTCATTTTCATATAGTTTTTCCTGTTTACCCCAAAGGTAACTTATTCCATCTGATTTTTTTTTAAATAAGCAAATACCCCTTAATGGATTCTCAGTGTCTTTAGTATTTTCAAAGTTAAGGATATATGAAATTATAACCCTATAAATATTGTCTTGAACATCTAATTGACTGACATATCCTCCAGTAATAGTCAAAAGAACATCAAAAATCGAAACTCCAAGCCCATATTTTTCACTAATCTCAATCATCTCTTCCAAAAGTTTCGGCTGCTCAAAATGCTTTCTAATCCTAAAAATAAAACTCAGTTCATCAATTGTCATACTCTTACTATAATACAATACCTTATACTCAATCGAAGCTCCTTTAGTAAACCTTTTTAACGAGCAATTAATCGAAATTTTCGAGTTCATTTCTCCAGTTAAAATCGCTAATTCAACCAAGGACTTTAAAATCTGATTATGTTTCGTATTATCCCCAAACACTTGTTTTGGTATAACTTGTTCGCATATAAGTGAAATACTCATTTTCTTAGCTTTAGCTCCTCTCCAACATACATGCACAGTATTGACAATTTCATTTTTTATATCAAAATACTCATTAATAACCTCACATTCCCCTAAATAATTATCCATAAGAACCAATATATCATTTTGTGAGAGCATATTATGATTCAAACTACACATATGTCTGTTTTTTAAAGGTCTTTTATTCATATGTAATCCTATAAACTCCTCTTCTCTGATTAAAGATGCTTCATCTAAAGGTTTTTGATTCGCTACCAAAAACCTTCTCCGCATAACTGCATTTCCAATATCCATAACTGTCATATGCATTGATGGATTTGAAGCGAATTCTGTAATTTTTAATGATATCAAAACTGTTGTAAAAAGAGGTGTTATTGAATCTAAATGGTGACTTAAAAAAAACTCTTCCTCAGCATGCATGCCCGATTTAGCCTGACGAAAAAGTCCTTTAATACGATCTTGACAGAAATCAGGGAAGATTTGATAGTAATAAAGTTTTTCAATTGACATGATTCCTCGAGTTTGAAGGAAAATAAGAGCTTTGTGGTTGACTGTTTGAGCTAATCCTTCGAGGTTGAAAACTATTACTCCTGATTGGATTTCGTTGAGAAT
The DNA here is from genome assembly GCA_001970955.1 of Stentor coeruleus. Lineage (NCBI taxonomy): Eukaryota > Ciliophora > Heterotrichea > Heterotrichida > Stentoridae > Stentor > Stentor coeruleus. The sequence continues at coordinate 60,018 of MPUH01000224.1, read as the reverse complement.
AGTTTTTTCTTGCATCATTTTACGTTTGTTGGTCTCCATATCTGCCCATAATTTTCGAAAACTGTGCTGTTTGGAATTACAGAGGTAGTAAAGGAGGAGGATTGATAAGAGTATGTCAATTCCAACTTCTTGATCAGTATATTTCCAATAAATTATCTTTGCACAAGCACTGACTAAATAGCAGCTTGGGCATCTAATAGTATATATGTGCACAGACCAATCCAACAAAAGTGATACAAAATTAGGCTTACCAATTATCAAACTGATAACTAAAAACAAACCCTCAACAAATGCTAGCTGCCTATAAAAAAAAATCATTGGTAAAGCTAAAAGAACTGGGAGAATTGAATAAGTCTGTATAGCGTATATAATTGGGCCAAAAATAAGCAAAATCTTAAGTGATGCTTTAAAATATAAATTCGTCTGCTGCAAATATTTGTTTTCAACTCCAGAGTTTCTGAATACGAAGTTATAGCCGAAAGAGTAAATGTTTAAAGACATAGGCTTATTAATACAATTTTGATTTATTTCTATATGCTTGATATGAATATATTAGAAATAAGATGAGTATTTTTATAATATTTGGGTAGATTAGCGTTATAAATTATGGTCAAACAAATAAAGCATGTGAGAGTATTTAAAGAGTTTAATTTATAGGATATTTATGGTTTCTTTAGCATTGGAAAGTTTTAAAGAGGAGAAAGAAAATATTTTATTGAATTTTAGGGGTTGCTTGAAAGTGTTGAAATTTAAATTATTAACTTGAAGATGTGATGGATATGAGTAGGATGTTTAGAAAAGATTGCTAGTAGATTGATAGATTTTTATTTAAAAAAATTATATTTAGATAAGAATTTTGGCACCTCTATAATTTGTGTATGAGTTTTGTTGAAGTGTGACAAGTTCAAGGATGTGATTTATAAAAATTCTTAAATTTAGAGATTTCTGAAATTCTCATAAAATTTTTTATCTTGTTTTTGAGATTTTTTTTAAGAATATGGTATAAAAGCCTTTATCATTAAAATAGTTTTTTGCAGAGATCACCAAATTTTAATAGTTCATGATAAAATGATATGCTTATGTAAAGCTTAAAAAAACAGACTTTCTGTTAAGTTAATTTTGAATGGTATTGCTATAATTCATTACATACAATTTTTTTTTAAATATAGAGCCCTTCGCCTTCTCCAACAAAATTACTATCCCAAATAAAGTTTTTCAGCCCCTACAAGTGAAATCTTTATCCTAGATCTCATTCTCAAAAGATAAAAAAGATATCATACGAACACAAAAATTATTATTTAAAATTTATTCTATCCCATACCTTTAACCTTAAAAAAGTCTCCCTATTTATTATTTCATTTATAAAAAACCTATAACCTTACTTCAACTATTTAATCTTCAAATACAAATTGCCTCAATTTCTTAATTCCTCAATTTGTGTCCTTTGAATTTAGATAAAATCATAAATTATTAAAGCCATCAAGAAAACAATCTTTTATTTCTTGCTCCAAAGCTTTGCAGCACTTTCCGTGAATATCTTTCTCTAGTCATAATTCTCATTGTATATGAGGCTGATATATATCAAAAAAGGCATTAATGGTTAGATTATGATCGATGAAGCCATCACACAAAAAAAATCATGAGTTAGCCTCTTTATTTTTCAAATATTTATACATAGAAAAATTCTTTTCTTGAGAAGAAAAAAATAATAAAATTTCTTAGACTTTCTTAACTGCGCTACTTAATTTTTATTTTGAAATCAAATAGGAATTTAGTTCTAAAATATTCTTTTAGTATAAAACATTGGTATTTATATACTTGTAAGCTGTGGAAAATTACTTTTTGATAACACTTTGATGGACTAGAGGAATTTTAGATGCAACGAAGAAATATTTCTTTGATATTTTATAAAGAACTTTATATAGTAAATGATTTGGAAAAAAATAGTTTATCCACTAGGAAAACTGGACAACGATGAAACTAATAATGCTATTAATGATGCTATGAACTCTGAAATAGTACTGTACTGTAATTTCTTTATTAAAATTAGTGAACTTCTCTCAGTATTTAAAATAATAAAAAGTCTAAACAAATCTCTTGAAAGACTTTATGAGTTTCTTGAAAATGAAGGAATTGCGACTTACTTCCTAAGAACTCTTTTTGTAAAAAACTGAAGTTCTAATAACTTTGGATATTACTGCAAAAGCAGTATTTTTAAACTACATAGAAATCAATGACATTACTAATTTTAGCATGCTTGAGATACTAGATTACACTAAAGTATCTGTCAAACTTACTTCACCAGCTTTTTTTTACTAATCTTGCTGCATAAAATCCCGTAAGATAAATTATTAAGTAATTCATGATAAATTTTATATAATTGTTCTTGGGATATAATTTAGTATTGATAAGAATATATTCTTAAGATAGACAATTTGCATAGAAATTAGCAAGGTTTAGATTTTCAATTGAAATGCATATAAATGGATAAAAATGTCTCAAGACTTACAAGAGCCTCTTCTCTTAGGATGAATATGATAAGATCCAGAAAGAGTATAAAAGCCCCTGACGATCTTAAAAAGTTCGCTACTAGGATTGCTTTAGATAATTTAGTGGTTAGAACTAATTTTCCGACCCCTATTCACTCACCTGCTCCAAAAATATCAAAGCTTTTGACAGATTACATCAACTCTCCTACTCCACCGAAAATTTTATCAGCCAAGCCTCGCCTTATTTTACCAGAGAGGAAAAGCATTAAATTTCCGAATCTTTTGATCAAAAGGACTCCTCGTATTTTTTAATAGCCTACAATATAAAATCAACTAAAATAAATTATATATGATGCCATGAGAATTTAGAAAAGATAATTTTGGAAGTACTAAAAAATGTATTAATCTGAATATAATCATAAAATAAGTAAGGCATAGTTTCTTTTTAGTTTAAACTGTCCGAAGTATATTTACTCTGCTTTTTTATAAATACTTATTTTTATTCTAATATTTTTTTGGTTTTATGCTTGGTGAATTAAATTTCAGATTGATTTAACTAGAAGAGACTATTTTTCAAACATTTAGAATGCCTGACTGAAGTTTATCTTATTATTTAGTCCATCTATTCTTTTTATTATCACACACCAAAAATTTAAACTTATAAATTTCATAAATTTTTCTCATTATTGTCCTCAGAAGGACTACAAAAATATCTCAAGTAAACTATATCTAATAATGCAATTTCTATATACTAAATCATTCTAAATTCATCGAAAAAAGCATATTATATAATATACAGCATAACCTTACTAGGCCTAAATTTAATATACTCAATATTCAAAAAATACTAAATAAAATATCGTCACTCCGAAAATACCAACTTCCTAAAATCATATCCAAAAATCCTCATAAACACAAAAATCCCTTACTTTACTATGAAAAAATGTTAAAATGTAAACAACATATAATGGAATATGAGCAAAGAAACTATCTTATTAGGGCATCACAAAAATCCTATTTGGCCTTTGCAGTTCTATGGCTATTATATTAAAATTGTAAAGGCATATTTAAATCTTGAGAGATTTCCTGATCACTCTCATCAGAGACTGTTAAAATAACTGGCTCATCAGCCTGCTGAGCATTATCGCTTACCTCTTCAAGTCTCGGTTCATCTCCGTGTCCATTTTTCGCGGCTTTTGTAAAGAAGCTTTCAGGCTCAAGTTTTTTGTGGTACTTTTCAACTGTATTTACTACAAAACTCTTAAATATCTGAACTAAGCTTGGCTTCTTCCCTGTTTCGACAAGTAAATTTTCAGGTACAGTAATTTTCCTTGATATTCTTCTAATAACTTTTCTCTTTACCCTGACGAACTCTATATGATTTTCTGTGAACTTCTTCTTCTCAGACACTTTAACAGATAAATTTTTCTTGAAGCCTTTCATTTTATTATATCGATCTACTCTTGCCAATATAAAATTAGAAAATATTGGCTTAAGGTTTTTTATTCCTGTTGATAGGACTGTTTTGTCAGGCATGGGGAAATAAAGACGATAGTATTTTTATTTTGAATTTGTTTAGTAGATATAGAATGGGATTCTTTTGTGGAGGAGTAGGAAAAAGGTTTAATTTAGTTTAGGGAAATCGTTTAGAAGGAATAGTTATTTGTAAATTTATGTCATTGGGTATTTTTATATTCAAAATTGATATGGTATTTTTGTATGAAGAAAATATTAGATTTGATGAAGATTTATAATGCTGAAATGTATGTTTTGGTTTTTTATGATGAAATTTAGAATTTGTTAGAATATTTGTATAGGATTTTTAGGTTTTATTAGAAGGATATAATGATAATGAGAAGTTAATAATAGAATTAGATATACTTTGATATAGACAAAGCTGAAAATAGCTAAAAGACTAACTTCATAATAATTTAAATATGAATATTACACAAGATAACCGAAGCCAAAATGGGAAAATCCTCACAACTGGGAAAGTTGACAACTTTCACCCTTTGGCTAAATGCAAGTCCCCATTTCAGAAAAAATCCTTTAAAGAAGACCAGAAATCGGTACTAAAAAAGCATATGTCCAAAAAATCCCCTTTAAGAAAAGAAAGAACAAACTCGTCAAAACATTATAGCAATTTATTAGTAGAATCAGCATATGGTGATAAAATTAAAACAAAAAATACGACATCATTCGAGATCCTAAGAAGCTCGAAAGAAATGCCTCGTCCCAGTTCGCTAATCAACAAAACATTTATCAACCATCTAGAACTAGCCCAAAAAGTTAGATCCATAAAACGATACTCAAACCCTTCTATAATTGACAAATTAATCAAACGATCCTTACTCAAAGCAAAATCCTCTAAAGCTCATAAAGAAAAAGAACTCAAACAATCTTATTTGCAAAACGAAATACGTAAACGAGAACTCAGCTATCAAAACAATCAAATCCGCATACAAAACTCTGCAAAGTCATCAAAAAAGTACAAACGTAAATCTAAAATTCCTAAAACCCATACACCTAGCCATACCTTTACCTTGATTACTGACAACTCAAATAAAATAAAAAAAAGCGAATCTATATCTTTAAAAAATGAAAAAAAAGTTTTACGAAACAATCATTTTAGTGATATGACTGATTTAAAAAGCTCTAATGTAAAATATACTCCGTCACCAGCAAGGGTTGCAAATAAAGAAAATAAAGGTTTACAGAAAATAGAAGAGTATAAAAAAAGTCTTGAAAACCATATGAAAAGCTATCAACAAATATCTAGACGTCAAAGCGAATGTTCAGTTCAGTCTTGTTCTTATATAGAAAACTATGAGAATTCAGTTGATAATAGTTTGAGACAACAGAATTTTAGGTTTGAATATGAGGAAAATTTAGAGAATTCAATTGATAAAGAAAAATTCGACACAGAGTCCGATGATTTTTCAGAAAAAATATCAAAATCAGTTGATGTGTCTGTTAAAAAAGAAAGCTCAGGGGAAATATTAATAGAATTAAACGACAAAGAGAGTAATGGGAAATGTATTGAATGGGATATTGAGACTTTTCCTGGTGTCCTAGTCAGAAAACTTCAGAAAAATAATTTTTTGGGTTTTGAAAAGGGTTTATGTTATCATATCAAACCAAATAAAACAAAGAAAAACTGCCAAGTTACAAGAAGTGAAAAGATTTTGTGTATGCCACAAGAGAAACTACGAAACTTCCAGATTGTGGCAGGCCAAGGTTGTAGCATACAAAACGAATCATCATCAAAACTCCAGATGTCTATTGAGTCTAGCATAGGTATTAAAGTTTTTGCTATAAAAACCCAAGAAAATTCTTACAAAACCATAGCCATAGAAGAGCTTTCATGTGGTAACACCCAAATTTTCCTCTTAGAACAACTGAAACTATTAGAACTATCAAGTGTCTCTGATCTTTCCCGACTTCTCCCTCTAGAAACCCAAACCCGGCTTATTTATGAAATCGAACAAAAGTATTCATCTCTTTTATCCTTCCTCAAACCCCAAATCGACTCTCGTATCAAAAATCTAACAAGTGAATTATCAAAATCCGAAAATGCTAATTTTATATTAAGCACACAGAAAAAAAAGCAATCCTTACACAAACTTATCAACGAGACTATGAACTCATCCCAAAACCCTTCAATGAGAATGTTCCCAACTTTAAAAGCTTCAGAAAACGATAGTGAATCAGGGTCATCATCTGATAGTGAATCTTATAAGTTAAGTATTACACATAGTAGATCAGTAAAACATCTTCATGAAAGCGATTTAGAAAATGCACCAAATTCTCCAAAAACAACAAATGAAATACAAGGACCTATAGTAAAAAGCCCAGAAAAACCACGTTTGATTGAAGATGGGGATAAAAAAGTTATACCAAAATTGAGCCTTGCCCTTGAGCCTGTTGAATGCGAAATTACTGATTCAAGACAATGTTTTAGTTTTGATGCTATTAAGGAGTATATAGAAAAAGTTATGCAAAGTATTGATAGAGATAAACTTATGAAGGTATTAGCCCAACCACTTGAAAAAGATCCTCTTGACGAACTTGATAAACTACAAGATTTACAAATAGGATCTTTTACTGACTTAGAAATAAGATATTTTCACGATTTGATATCATGTGAAAGGTTATTGGCCCAAGAAACTTTAGATGCTAATAATGAGAATAAAGATATTCAAGTACTTCAGGCTGAAAAAATACACAAGAAAATGCTTTTGCATAGTTTGAATTATCTACTGCAACAATTCCGTCCTTATGGGTATAAAGGAAAACCTCTGCCTTGGTATCAAACTTTCCAAAATAAGCCTTTTAAAGCTAGTTTCAAAGAAATCACTGAAAAAATCCTTCAGGATCTTGAAAAACTCAGCAAATTCGCTATCGGCAAAACTGAAGATCTTGATTCTTCACTATATGAAGACGAAAACATGGTTTTAAAAATCAAAGAGCAACAATTAGATAAATTAGTCCGCTATGAGATATCTGAAGAAGAACACAAATGGGTCAATTACAACTTTGAAGAAACTCAAGTGAAACTAGATATAGCTGACATGATCTTATATGATCTTGCAGTTGAAGTTATTAAAATAAACGAATAATATAATTTGAAAAGTGTATAATTTTATGATATCAGATATATGGAGTATAGCTGAAAGTGTTGAAATTCCTATATCATCCCCACAAAGAACTTTACTTATAGTGGGAGAAAGAAAAGCAGGAAAGTCATCAATTGTTCAGAATTTTTTGCTACAAAACAGTGAAGAGGCCCCAAAAGCTACAGTAGCACTTGAATATAAATTTGCTAGAAGCACATCAGATAGTGTAGCACATATTTATGAGTTGGGAGGAGGAAGACTATTATCAAATCTTATTAATTTTCCAATAACAGAAGAGACTTTGGAGAATTTGATTCTCATAATTGCTTTGGATTTATCTATTCCTTATAAAGTATTAGATTCGCTTTTGTATTGGTTTCAGGTTTCGAAAGCGAGGATTGAAGAAATACAAGAGAAAGGGGGTAAAGGAGCAGGGAAGAAAGCAAAAAATATTGGGACAGCGAAAATTATGGTAATTGGCTGTAAATATGATATTTTTGCTAATCAGGAAAGTGAAAGTAGGAAGTGGATGGGAAGGGTATTGAGATATTTTTGCTTGAAAAACAAAGCAAGTCTTTTTTATTATAGTTCTAATGAAGCAAGATTGTCTGGAGCAGTTAGGCAAACGCTTTCACATTATTTGTTTGATGAAAATGTTAGGGCTTATGATCAGAAAGATCACTCTCAAGCTTTACAAATTTCTGAAGGTGTAGATTCTTTTGAATTAATAGGCCCACCACCTGGAGGGAAAAATGTTGACAATCCGGATTATGAATGGAAAAAAGCCTTTGCTAAAACTTTCCCAAAACCTGAGAAGAGAAAGTAGGTTGTTATTAAATAATGTATACATTTTGGTGAAATATGATAATTGTATTGTTGTATAAATATAATACTAAAGAATATTTTCTAATCTTTACTTTTGTCATTTAAATTTGTAAAACTCAAATAATTAATGGGAATAATCATTTTAGCTTCAAATACTTGCAAATATAAATTCACTCAAATTATTCAAATCAATAATTGAAGAATGTTTGAACCTTGAGAACCCTCATTATTTAAAAATCTCTCAAGGATTAAATTAAAATATCAGTGTTATGTATAAAGAACTATAAAAAAAACTTCAACCCTTAATTCATCAAAGCTTTCATATGGAAATGATAATATACTTGAATAGTAAACAAATAAAATGTAAAAAGTATAAAACTTTGATAAATTCTTAAGATTGTTTCTAAATATAAAAATCCTAATGAGCATTTCTTCGCATTTTACTTTTGATAATGCAAAGGGGAAAAGCTTTTTAAATACTTCTAAAATAAATAAACTTTTGAAAAAATGGAAAGACCCTGCTTCTATCACTCTAACTCTAAAAAGTTTCTGCCAAAGCATTCACTTTTCTTCAATGACAAAGCCGGATGATTCTGATTAATGTTACCAGTTTGCATGATTATAACTTATTAGCCTACATCTAATAATTTTTAAGAAGACTATATAAAAAGTACAAAAGAATTTAGCTTTTCTTACGATAACACCTTTAAGCCCGAACTTGTTGCTATCAACAAAAACTACATGTTTACTAATAAAGTAAAAAAATTTAACACCTCGAAGCAACAATTTAAAGATTAAAAGTTAGAACTTTAAAACTAAATGCAGCTCTTTAGGAATATTGCCAATCAAAGATCACTTTATGAACAAGAGTTGTGATAGTCAACTTCTTGTGCTATAAGTAATATAAAATATCGTTGTTAAAGACTAAAAGCTAGATATTTATTAAAAAAAATTGAACAATTATAAGAGCTTGAATATATAGCAAGCATCAATTATTTCTTATAGAAATTATTCTTTAAGCATTTTTATGCATAATGTATTGAAAGAAGTTTTGGGATAAAAAGTTAAAAATAATGAAGGGACAATAAAATGACGAAAAAAACTCAAAAGGCTAGTTACTCAACATTTACGATAATGAATGATAGTATTTAAAGCTTGAGTATATTTAATAATAACTCGGATGTGCTAAATAAATTGAAAATACAAAGGATTATGGCTGTTATGCATTTAGAGCAAAGGATGGTATTGATAAGTTTCCAACCTAAAGTAAATGATGTGATTAATGAAGATATTGAGTATTTAGTGCTGTGAATAATAATTATATAAAGGAGTGTATATTATAGATATTTTGAGTTAAAATAGTTAGTAAGCCATAATTTAATTAAAATCATATAAATTCTAATGCTGTCTGTGAAAGACTATGAATTTTGAAATGATTTATTCAGTAAGTATATATGAATAATTATCAAGTTATTAACCAACTATAAGTATTATGGAGGAAAATCGTTCTTGCTCAGACGATTCAGGGACGAGTGAACAAGGTATGGTAGACTCCGTAATTCAATGCCTGGATATGTTCAAAGTTAGAGTGTCCGAGTTTTCTCAGCCCAATCTGGCAAAACCTCTAGGAGAAAGTACTGAATTGGCAGATTTCCAAGAAAAACTTCTTCAGTCTATTCAAGAGTTTTCAAAAAATCCTTACATTACTCATGAGAATTTTATTAGCGTAGTTCAGGATACTGCAGACATTCGCTCTTTTCGTGTCCTTTTTGGTCAAAGATCTGGATCGCTTTACGATTATGCTTTGATGTGCGTTGATATTTACTTCCATAGTTTCACAAAGCCCTCAGTCGTTTTAAGGACAGGCTTTGGAGAGGTGAATCTCTCATTGTATTTCTCTGAAGATGGGTCTTTAACAAATATGTGGATTCTAGACAATATCTTAGTAGAAGTTGGCTCTAGTTTTCTTGAAAGGTTCTTTTACGAGTTGCATTCAGTCTTGTTTATATATGCTCATAATTACACCCCAAAACTTTTAGCTTATATTTCTGGCAAACCACAAGCTTCAGACCAAACTGAAGAGACTAAGCAAGAATATCCTGAAATATGCGAATATTCAGAAAAAAGCATCCCTCCTGAAGAAATCACAGCCCAACAAGACTTTTTGAAATATGCTTGCATCAAGTATGGGATTCTTGAGCATTTGAAAAACCCTCTTCCAGAGCTAGCTGAAGCAATATCAGCTTATTTCATAATCTATAAACAAAACCTAAAAATGCATTTGGAAATCAATTCAGTTATCGAAGGTATGGTTGTAAAATTTAATGATTCAACTTTGACATATAAGAAAAATCCTAAGATTATGAAGTTTTTTGATGAGAATGGGTATAATGAAGTTCAAAGTTTGCTTTATAGTGAAGTTAGGAAGATTCTTGATGATCTGCCTAGTCCTAAAGAAAAATTTGATATTGATTATGGGAATACTGCTCCAGTGGTTTTGACTGAGGCTACGCAGAATGACCCGCAACCACCTGAAAGCAGTACAATGTATTTCCAAGCTTTAAAAGAATTGAGATTCAGCACAGCGGATTTCTGGAGTAAAAAAAAACATGTACTTTTGGAAAACATAACAAATGAAGGAACTGTCAACACAAATCGGCTTGGGAAAGAAGTCAAAGTTCTGTCCCAGCACTTGCCTTGCGAAATGACTGGGGGTATTTTTGTTGTAATGGACAGTGAGCGTATGGATTTAATGAAAGCACTGATATCTGGAACTGAAGATACTCCTTATACACATGGGCTTTACGAATTTCATATTGCCTGCCCAGCTGAATATCCTAAAAAGCCTCCATTAGTTAGTATTGTGACAACAGGTAATGGGAAAGTTCGTTTTAACCCTAATCTTTATGATGATGGTTATGTGTGCTTATCAGTAATAAACACTTGGGATGGGGATCCAAGTGAAAGGTGGAATCCAGCTCATAGTAATATTTTACAAGTCCTTTTGTCAATACAAGTACTAGTGATGGATGGTATGATTATACAAAAAGAGCCTGAATTTGAGCATTTGACTGAAGATTCTTGGGAAAATAAACTTTATTGCAATATTGTCAGATATAATAATGTTAAGTATGCAATGCTGGGCATGCTAGAAAACCCTCCTGAGGAGTTTAAAGAAATCATTTGGAGACATTTCTCTTTAAAACGTAATGCAATTATGAGGACAGTTGATAAATGGTTAGAGGAAGGGAAGGATTTTGTAATTCCAAACGATGGGGATATAGACTACTTGGTCATGGACCATAACCCTCACACATGCACTTTGTTCAAGTCTTATAGTTATTATTCTATTCTATTAGAAGCAAGAAATGATTTACTTAAAAAACTAGACAGTCTGCCGACATTAGGTATCCCAAAAGAAGAATTCTCTATAATAGAAATCACAGAAGACATGGCGAAACTTGGTGGGTATTATAAGAAAATGAACAGTTTTATGTTGGTTGAAAAAGAGCTTTCTGAAGCCGGAGGTTATAGACATCAACTAGGTATGCATTTATCAAGTCATTCAAAATATCGTTCTAAACGTGAAGCCTATGCTAAAGAAACCGAGCATTTTTCTCAGATAAAATGCTTGCCTAATAGCACAGTTTTTATAGTCAGGGATAGCGAACGTTGGGACTTAATGAAAATACTTATTTCTGGACCTTTCGGTACTGATTATGCTAATGGGCTTTTCCTCTTTGATGTCGCTTGTCCTGAAGACTATCCTGATTCCCCTCCTAAAGTCTTTTTAGTTACAAATGGTAGGTTTACAGTCTCTTTCCACCCAAGACTTCAAGCTAATGGCGAAATTTTAGGTCTTACATGGTGGTCTGGTGCTACTTTGGCTGATTATTTCCTTCAGATCCAAGACATATTCAAACAGCCGGTATGGACTGAAAATATCCCTGCTCATACTAGTATTATCCGCTATAATACATTGAGATATGCAATTCTTGATATGATTGAACACCCACCTGCTGATTTCAAAGCTGTTGTCGCTGCACATTTTGAAATGAAAAAACGAGATGTTTTGCTTCTTGCTGAGAACTGGATTGATGAATCGACTAATGTTGGGGATTTCAAAGAAAATACTGAAGACAATTTAGGTACTGTTGAAGTTTTTACTGATTTAGGGGTTTCAGCAGCTATTGAGTCAGTGTATTCTGAGATTGTTGAGGTTATTGGTGGGGTTGTAGGAGAAGACTGGTCGGAATGCTCTGATAAGGAAGAAAAAGAAGTTAAAAAACCTAAGAAAACTTCAAGTATCGGAGATAAAAAGTCGTATTCCCATAGCTGTAGCGATTGTGAATCTTCAAGTTTGGATTCATAAATAATAATTTTATAATAACCCATCGCCGTGGGGTTTGAAATAAGAACTTTTCATAAAAAAACTCTTTCTTGCACAAAAGCCCAGTCAAAATTACCATTTTATATGTAATAAAGAGTGGCTAAAAATGACGAAGTCTTATAGGAAACGTAAGGATTTACTTAGGAAGCCGTACGTCTAAAACTCCACGAAGACCTTTTGAAAAGGAAAGACTTGACCAAGAAATGATGCTCATGGGTCAATACGGGTTAAAAAACAAAAGAGAAGTCTGGCGAGTTCAGTTGACTCTAGCCAAAATCAGAAAAGCTGCAAGAGAACTGCTGACTTTAGAAGAAACTCATCCAAGGAGGATTTTTGAAGGTAATGCGTTGATTCGTAGAATGGTAAGACTTGGGCTTTTAAATGAAAGTGAAAAGAAACTCGATTTTGTCTTGGGTCTAACACTTCAGAAATTCATGGAAAGAAGACTTCAAACTAAAGTTTTCAAGATGAACATGGCTAAAAGTATTCATCATGCTCGTGTGCTTATTAGACAAAGACATATCCGTGTGGGAAAACAGATAGTTAATGTTCCAAGTTTCTTGGTTAGGGTTGATAGTGAAAAGTATATTGAATATGACCCGAATTCATCGCTTAGTGGTGGACGCCCAGGACGTGTAAAAAGACGTAACTTGGCTAAAGCTACGAAAAAAGATAAGGGCGATGAAGGAGATGATGATTAGTTAATTTAGAACTATTCACATATAAATGTGTGAGGGATATTTTTATAGTTTTATGCTAGGATTAGGTGGCTTTTGAAGGTTTTTTTGAGTTGATTTGAAGAATTATATGATTTGGGTGAGTATGAAGGGTAAAGCTGTAGAAAGTGGATGATTATGGAAAATATAAATAGGATAATATATTATATTTAGGGTAGGAAAGAGGAAATTTTATTTGAGGAGGTTGCGTTTATTGAAGGATTCTTTAATTTTGATGGCTAACGCGCAGCTAGGGAACTGCTAGATATTCTGCCCACGAACCATAAGACTTTGAAAAAGTTGGCTTTTGCGAACCTAAGTCGAAATGGAACAGTATAAAATATTAGGTAGTTCTAAGTTTTTATGGTAGAATCTGTTAACTCATGGACTAGGACAGCCTATACCTAATCTAGAATTTACATAAGCAAGCGGTAAATTGCTAGACAATTTATAATTATTAACTGAATCTGAATGATTGCATTTTTTTGATAAAAATATAATTTATAAAAATTTAACCATTGTAATATTTTTTATAATTAAATATTGTTGATAGTCCAAAGCATGATCAGAAAACCATACAATTAATATAACAATACTTATTTGATAACATGCATTAAACTTAAAGTTATGTGAAGCATATAATCACTATATTCAAAGTATAGGCTATAAAAATACATAATACACAAGATTGAATTTATAATATTATGAAGCACAGAGACTTCTACTCTAAATATGAAAACTTTCGTCCACAGCATCAAGTTAAAGCACAAAGTACAGAAGCAGATTTGAAACCTGTTGAAGTTGCTTCTCCACGCAATTCTGAAAACTCTGATAGCAAAATGTACAAAACTATCAATTCATTCAAAGAAAGACTAACTACTTTTTCCCAAAAATCCCATGAGAATCTCCCAATGAAAACAACCTCAGGGTTCTTACGAAATTCATCAGTCAGCAGAATGAGAACTCAAGACAAGCCACCAAAAGTTGAAGATTTAATTGAAGAGAACAAGATGCTCCGGGAGAAACTTGACATTTTACAAAAAGAACGAGATTTGATTAAAATATGGAAAAACCCTGCAGCCCGGACCGAAATTAAACAATATCAAGACAAGTTAAACTTTTTAGTAAGAAAAATCCAACAATTTCTTAGTTCCAGTTTGAAATTCCAAAGCATGCTACGTGAGAAACTTGGCCATTCAGTTGCTTCTGTATATGAAGAAGAACGTAATTTGCTTAAACATCATGTTGTATCCACAGCTGAAGAACTTGAAATTCCTTTTAAGTACTCTCCGATATCCAGTCCTTTGAGAAGTTCAAAATCTTCTAAATTGGAAGAGTATTCTTCTTATGAAAATGACTCTTCAAAAGTTATGGAGGAGCTGAAAAATGAACGAAATAAAACTAAAAGATTGCAGAATGAGTTAAATAATGAGCTTAGCAAAAAAGATACAGAAATGAAGAATATCAGAGATAGGCTGATTGAATTGGAGAGCATTGAAAAAAATAAAATTGAAAATGAAAAGAAGTTTGCTAAAGTATCTCAAGAATGGCAGGTAGAAAAAAAAGAATTTTTTAAAGAAATCGATTATTTAAAAGCAGATAATAAGAAATACAGAGAGAAACTGCAGGAATTTGATGAGGTTATTGTAGAAATGCAACAGGAAAATATGATAATTAAAGAAAAATACGATGAAATCAATCAGGAAAACTCCAAGCTCAATGATTCTTTACAAGCATTTGATAGACTTTATAACTACACCAAAAAGTGGGTAGAAAAATCAGTAGATGAAAATAAGATAAATTTAGAATCAAAGATAAAAGAAATAAACACAAAATTAGAAAGAAAAGAGGCTGAATTAAATCTTTTAAAAGAAAACATTGAAAAAACTGCTAAAAAAAGAAAAGTAAATATCAGCATGTCTCAAGAAAGCTTAGAACTAAAAAAGATAAATGCAGAAATGCTAGAAAAAAATCAAAATCTTGAGGAAAAACTGAAAAAATCCCAAGAAAACTACGATAAAATCGAAAAGAGCTCAAGAAAATTAGCTTTCGATTTGCAAGATACACTAAGAGACTTAAAAGAAAAAAACACTCAAGTCTCAGCTTTGAAAGCAGAAAAAATATTAGCTGAAGAAAGTATCGAAAACTTGTCTATAGAACTTGAAGCTAAAATCCAAGAAAATACCGAAATGTGTAGAAAAAGTAGAGAATTTAGTTTGCAAGTAGGACTTATGAATAAAGAAAAGGAACAAATCGAAAAGTTCCAAAGAGAAATTCAGGAAAAAAATGACGAAATAAAAGTATTATCAAATAAAATATCACAAAATTACTTAGATCTTGAGAAAATGCAACAGGAAAAGATGGAGTTGCTGAAGAAAATATCGGGGTTGAATAGTGAGAATCAAGAATTACAAGGAAAAGTTCATGAGTTTATTCAGGAAAACCACAATTTGCAGTGCCAATTATTGAAAAGTGAGCAGGAAACTGAGACGCTTAGGATTAATTGTGACCATTTGCAGGATATTATGAAAAAAAATGAAGCTTTTCAAGAAGAAGTTGAAGGCAAAAACAAGCAGATAAGTGTTTTGCAGAAGTTTTTGAAGGAAAAAGAGGATTTTTTCCTAGTAAGTACTAGTAAAAATACAGAATTGAATAGACTGTTAAAAGAAAAAGAAGATTTTATTAGGAATATAGAAGGAAAACTTACAGGCTTTGAGAAAATGGGGAAGGAGATAGGTGAAAAGGTACAATATATAGGGAAAATAACAGAGGATATGAAGAGAAAAGACCAGGAAATCGACAACCTTAGAGAGAAAATTATAGAAAACGAAGAACAATATCGTGAATTAGCTGATAAGTATTCAGAAACTATAGAAAAAATAGATAATTTCAAGCAAACAGTTGCAAATAAAGATAAAAATATCAAAGAACTCAAAACTCAATGCGAAGATTATAAAGAAACACTGAAAAAACTAGATGAAAAAGATAAGGAAATAAGCGACCTTAATGTAATCAACCAAAATAACCGAATTTTAAGAGAAAATATAATGAAATATGAAGATGATATAAAAATAATACGTTTGCAAAATGCTGACCTTGTAGAAAAACTTACAAAAAAAGATAAAGAAATAGATAAAATTAAAGAAAGTCTTGATGAAACACAACAAGTTTTGAGATTTAAAGAAAAGTCTATAGAAAACTTTGAATCTTCAATCAAAGACCAAGAAAATCTTATAAAAACTCTGAATACAAAAGAAAACTATATAATGAAAATAGAGAAAAGAGCAGAATCTTTGACAAAGTCTATAGAAGAAAAAGATAATATGATAGTTTCACTCAAAAATATGATTGAAAACTCAGAAACTGTGTATAAAGAATTAGAAATTAGGCTTAAGGATCTTGAAGAACTACCAAATCTTATTAGAGAAAAAGCTAAATTGCAAGAATCTTTGAATAACTCTTTAAAAAATACTGGAACTTTAGAAAAATTGCTTAAAGAAAAAGGGGATTTACTTAAAATTAAAGAAAATCAAATAAAAGAAATAGAGCCTCTCAGGGAAAGTAATCAAGAGTTAAACGATAAGGTCAATGAATTGGTAACAGAAAATAAAGGACTAAGCAATAAAGTGGAAAAAATGATGGAAGAAACTAAAAAGAAAGAAAAAATTATCGATGAACTTAATTCGCAGAGCGTAAACAATATACAACTTAAAGAACAAATCAAAAAGAAAAATGAAGAGATCGATGAACTTAAAACTAGAATTTCTCAGGAACAAAAAAGTGCTCAAGCTAACACTCACTTATATGAAAATCTACTAAAAGAGAAGGGAGATGAAATCACAAGGCTTAATAAATCAAATGAAAAACTTCAAGAAAATATTAGAAAAGTATCTCAATCATCATCAAATGAAACAGAAATTCTCTCAGATCAAGTTTTAACCCTAACTCAAGAACTTGAAGACCAGAAATCAAATTTATATAATCTAAAACAATCAAATGACAAATTCACAAAACTCGAACAAAGCTATAAAGACACAATTTCATCCTTACAAAAAGATGCTGCCACATATAAAACTGATATTGAAAATTATCTTAAGCAAATAGCTTCATATAAGCAAGAAATCGCTGCAAAAGCTGATAACCGAGAGAATTTATCTTCCAAAGTAGATGAACTAAAATCTGAACTTATAGAACTTAGAGATAAAAATCAAGAACTTATAGCCCAATATCAAGAGTCAGAAGTCTGTGACAAAGAAGAGATTTCCAGGCTGAATAGTGAAATAATGAAGCTTTTGCAAACAAATGATGCACATAAAAAAGAGATACAAATGCTTGTACAAAAATCTGTAACAGCAGAAAATGCAGTGAAAAGTTATCATTGCGAAAACTGCGAAAGTCTCAAGCTGAAAATCTCAGAACTTGAATGTGCAATCAACTCAGCAGAAGAGTCTTTAGGTGGATTTTATACAAATTCCCTTGTTGAGTCTATAACAAACCTAGTTTCAACAAAAACCCAAAATTTAAGAAGAGCTCCCAGACCCCCACTTCAAAGAGGAAAGCACGATTCATTAAAGCGTCAATCTGAAGAGATTAAAGTTGATGTAACTGATGAACTGCTTAATAAATCTCCTATGATTACTGAAGGTTCAAAAAGATCAAATTCTTCAGCTTTTTCGCTGCCTGAGTATTCAGATTTGAGAAATGAGTTGAATGAAGAAAAAATTGAAGCTGAAAAATATTTAACACAGATAAAATTACTGAAAGAGGATATTAGAGAATTAGAGAGAAAACTTAAAAGGGCTCAGGATGTTAATGATAAGATTAATGCGGAAGTATTGAAGAGTGCTTTACTTAAGATGGTTAGAAGTATGCCAATACAGAATAATGAAATTGAAGGAATGATCAGTTTAATTTTTTCGATTATTTGTGTACCAAAAGAAGAGTTAGCGAAGTTAGAGCCTGAAAGGAAAGCTAAATTCACAAAAAGATTTGGAGTGTTTTAGAATTAATTATATAATTTTTGGAACTTATTATAAACGAATTCTTTTGAATAATAAATTATTAGGCTGTAGCTTTGAAATGTATGATGAATTTCTATATGGTAATAATCAAATGAAGGTAAGCAGGCCTGGAACTCCTTTGGCAGAAATATATGCTAATTATGACCCTTTGCAGCCTTATGTTGTTGAGGATCTCACTAATAATGTAGAAGAATGGGAAAACATTGACAGCGTTGTAAAGTTATCAATAAAAGCTCTTACTAAGAGCGTCAAGTCACAAGCTTTAGCAATAAGAGAACTAGAAAGGAACTTATCAATGAGAGTCCATATTGCAGAATTCCAAGAAGAGATAGCTAAAAGAACTAACTAATCAGATATATCAACAAAAATTGCAGAAATCAAATACCTTTTAGATAAAAAGCTTCAGTTCAAGACCTAGAAATTGTAAATTCTACTGTTAAAAATTTGACTTATAAACTTAATCTTAAAAGAGCGCAAGAACCAATTCAAAAGCCTAATGATGCAACTACACGAGAAAATGATTTTAAAGAACCTCTTCAAGATGCTTATAAGAAAATTGACTCTTTACAAGACAAATCGATAATTTCATTTCAAAAGATTTTTCCCGCTTTGATGAAACTCGACATTCTGTGACAAAAACAGGTGAAATCATGCTCAGATTACAAGATTGTGACCTAACTTCACGTGATTTAAGGGATAAAATTCGTGTATGTGCTGAAAATATAGAAAAAGTTGGAAGACTGCAAAACTCGTTGCTGACTGTCTGACAGCAAAAGCAGAATCCAAAGATATTCAATCATTACAAAAAGCTGATATTTTATATGTTGAAAATCAACTAGAAGATCAAAAAAAGCAGATTTCAGAAATTTTTAATGTTGTTATGAAGGATTCAGATTTATTATAGTTTGAGGAAATTTTCTCCAGCGTTGATAATTACAAATTTAAATAAATCTTGATGAGATCAGAGATACGCATATCATAATTTTTCCGAAGGGAATAATAAATGGATAGATTTATTGACATCAAAAGGCCTGTCCCAAATCTTTTTGAATTTCAGCCAGTATTCTACGATGAAATTATATCTATCTGATATTTAATGATAAAGGATTATTCTTAGATCAAAAGAGATGTCCTAAATGCTGGAGAAATATGTATTTAAGTTCTGATTCCACAAGATTTATATGTGCTACTAATTTTTGTAAAAACCATGTCAACATCAGACAAGGAACAATATTTTTCTATAAAAATTTAGAAATCAATAAAATATTGCTACTTAGCTGTTTATGGTTGAACAAAACATGAGTAAATTGTGTAATCAAATTAACTGGTTTCAGCCCGTATACGGTTGAGGAGTATTATAAAACATTTAGAAACGCTGTAAAAGAATCACTTAAAGATCATGACGAGATTATTTGCGGGCTTGATATATATGCTAAAATCTAAATTTTGAAGGCACAAATATCATCGAGGTCATATTTAGAAGGTGCTGGGTAGTCGGTATAGTAGAAATTACTGACACAAAGAAATTATTTTTTTATAAAAGTTTCTGATAAAAGCATGGAGACTCTTAACACTATTATAACTACTCATGCAATGTCTGATTCAATTGTCATAACTGACTGCTGGAAAGGATCCAATGAAATTCAAATTTTTTTTGAGCACATGACAGTAAATCATAGTGAAAATTATGTTAACCCTGAAACCGGAGCTACTACTAACACTATTAAAGGTACTTGGAATGATATTAAACATCAAGTTGTACCTAGAAACAGAGTAATTAGTATCAAGCAGCAATTAAGTTTTTTTTCTCAATAACTTCAAAACTTCTCATATATGAATTTTTATAGGCCTTCGGTAATATTCTCAAATGAAATTTTCCTAGTGCATCGAGATCTATTTAAATTTATGATTATCAATGCTGGAGAAAAATTCCTCAAACTATAAAAATCTAAGGATTCTAATAGTATAATGTGGAAGAATAACAAGATTTTATTAGAAAAAATAGAAAAACTAGAGACAAATGTTATATGCTTAGGGAATGATTTGAAAGAAACTTTTGCAAAGAAAAATTTATATGAACAAAAAGCGAGGTCACCAACAAGATCATGTTCCCAACAGGATTTTGGAGATTGGAAGGTTAAGATAGATAAACAAGTTCAGATATTAGAGAAAAACATGAAAAGCAAGCCGGATAAAAGCGAAATTAAGTCTATCCTTCATGAAGTAAACGAGAAATTGCATTCGAGGATTCAAAATTTAGCTACTGGAGAAACTTTTAAACGTCCAAGTTATTTGGCAAAACCCATCGCGGATGAAAATTCAAAAACTCAGACGAGAGGCTCTATTTTTTCAAAGAATTATAATTTTGAGCTTTCTTTTTCTAACAAAATTTTGGCTGAAAATAATATTTGTGGCGATGCTTTAGAAAAAAGTCAAGAGGCTGTTGTTGTTCCTGAAGCGTTAGATGAAAAAGTTGTTTACTTAGAAAATAAAATGAAAAAATTAGAAAAGGATTTATTATTAAAAGTAGCTATAAAAGATGTTTGCACGTTACTTGACATGAAAGCTAATATTGAAGATGTTAATGTTGCCCTTACGCAAATTCATAGAGAATTAGATATTAAAGTTAACAAAGGGTCTTTGTAATTATTGATAGTTTATAAATGGAAGAGTTGCCTTCAGATGCGATAGAAGATTGTCAAGATGTATACGCATTATTAGCTAAAGACATAGGATTAAAAGTAGGTGAAATTGGAAAATGCCTAAGAATGCTTAATCTCAATCCAAGTGAAGGTGATGTAAAGGAGTTAATAAGCTCATCTAATTTATTAGACAAAACATATATAGACTTTGAAGAATTTGTAAAGCTTTTCAAAGTATGTAAGGAAAAATGTAAGATTGATGAAGATGAAGTAAAAGCTTTACTTAAAAAACTTGATAAAGACGATACTGGAATTGTTAAAACAAGTGATCTTAAAGAAATGCTCATGAGTGGTGAGGAACCTTTAAGTCTTTTTGAAGCAGAGAATTTACTTAATGATTTTAACCAAGACGGGACTATAGTGATTAAAAATTTTCTTGATACTCTTTTATTAAAAAACTGAGTAGTAGATGATAAGATTTATTTAAAGGTAAGATTATCGTCTCATGTTAATTTTTACTAATAAAGTAAAGAGTTTCTAGGGTTTTATATCATAAATGTAATTTTTGACATTCCATTTTTCCTTCCAAAATAAGCTTGACATTTTACTTGGAATATAATATTAATTTTGTAAACCGATGATATTTTTATGTTAAAAGAAGTAGTGTAGAACTTATGTTGTGGGATAAAAGTTTTTGGAAAGAACTTTGTTTTTTTTATAAGAAATCCCTTAATCAAAAATTTCTTAAATTTTGTTGGATGAGTTTTTAGGCTAATATAAATGTCATCAGCGAAAATAGTGATCGACAAGCGTTTTGAATTGGTTAAAGAATTAGAGCACAATGAATACGAAGCGACTTATATAGCTAAAGGTGTAGATTCAGATCAAGAAGTAGTCCTTAAATTAGAAAAAAAATCTAAAGGTAGTCAAGGCCTTACAAACGAAGTTTCACTGCTCAAAAATTTTGATGGGCATCCGGGATTTCAAAAGCTTATAGCTGTTGGTGAAGACCAGGGCAAAATTTATTACGTTACAGACATTCTTGGACATGATCTCCAAAAGAGGTTTCGGATTATGGATAAGCACTTTTCTCCAGTTGAAGTAGCTTTGATAGGTCAAAAAACTTTGCATAGCATATCTAGTCTTCATCTTAATGGAATCATCCACAAAAACATAAACCCGAAGTGTTTTAGGCTGAGCAAAAATTCAATATGTCTGAGTGACCTTAGTAGTTGCCAGAAGTTTATGGGAAGCAATTCTAATCACATAAAATTTAAACCAAAAAAATCCGCTATTAAAAATCTTAAGTTTTGCTCAATGAATGCACAATCAGGAGTTCAATTAAGTAGAAGAGATGATTTAGAGTCTTGGTGTTATGTTTTGGCTTACTTTTTACGGGGATCATTACCATGGTCAAAAAAAGCCACAAAAAATGACGAAGCTAAGGTTTTCGCTATGAAATGCAGCACAAATTCTGATGAACTCTTCCATGGTTTTCAATCAGAATATACTCAATTATACAATTTAGTCCGAGCTTTGAAATTTGAAGAAGAACCTGACTATTCTTCAATGCAATCATTACTCAAAAGAATTTCTGGAAACATAAATTTCTCATCCTGTGTACTTTTTGCTATGAATCTAGGTCAAAATAAAGGACTTCCAGACAAATTTAAGAAACGTAATTCTTTTTACTACACTACAAGCAAAGAAATCCCATTCCGACCTGCCACAATGTATAACTCTGAAATTGATGAAAAACCTACAAAAAAAGCCCAAAAAGTAATAGTAACAGGAAATGAATCTCATGCTTCTTGGTTGCAAACAGGCATTGAATGCACAGAAAAAACTGAAGAGATTGTGGCAACTGAATTAAAAAAACCAAAACTGGTTAAAAGCCAGGATAAAAGGAAAAGTGTTGCATTTGTTGAAACTAAGCAAGTGACTGAAGGAAAGCATCATAGCAAGAGGAAGAGTATTGGAGATATTAATCCACAGAAAATGGAAAAATTAGAAGCTAGTAAAGTAACTGAAGTAAAGCATCATAGTAAGAGAAAGAGTATGGTTGATATTAATACACAAAAATTAGAAGAATTTGAAACGAAGAAAGTAACTGAAGTAAAGCATCATAATAAAAGAAAGAGCATGGGAGATATTAGCCCACAGAGACTGGAAGAATATGAAATTAAAGAAAAGAAAAAGGAAATGAGTAGAAAAAAACTAAATGGGGATGGTAAAAGACAGAAATCAGTGCTTTTGAATGAACAGCCAACTCTTAAAGAAAATTTTCATGAGGAAGTAAAGCAAATTGAAAAGAAAGATGATCATCTAGGAATAAAGTATGATAATCAAAACAGAAAAGGTTCTTGCATCTTATTTTAAATAAGAAGGTTAATTGAGGCTTTTATAATATCATGAATTAAGATGTTAATATTTGTTATTAAGATATATATGCTATAAAATTTGTGCATATTAAGCTTAGTAAGAGTTTTAAAAGTTTATATTTTAAAATAAATACTTAATTTTTTATTAATTTAAACAAGTAAAAGAGAAAACCATATGCAAAATTAATTATGCTTCCATCTAAATATATATATGCCTATAAAAACTTAAACAATTTTATAATCTGTTAAATTTATAATTTTATCTTTAATTATAAATCTAATCACTAAAATGTGTCAAATGCTATACTTCTTATTATAAATTGTAATAAACTATCATAGTGTATAATAAACCACTTTTCTTATAATTATTTAATAAAATAATCAAACATAATTTTTATAGCAACTCTTTAATAAATAGTGCATTATCAAACTAATCTTTAAATCCTAATGCCATAACTTGCAAACTCTATAGAGCGAATGGCATCACAAAAATAATCAATTTTGCTTCAGAACCCTAAGAGATATTTGCCACCTCTTAAACCACTAATTCCAAACAACAGGACTAAGACTTTAACTTCAGTAAAAATAAATTCAAAGAAAAAGTTTTATTATCTGAAATTCAGGGTGCACAACAGAAATCTTACAAAATCAATCCATAAGCTAGCATAGATATTTATCAAAAGTTCAAGAAAACTTTGGTAAAATTATCTCACTAGGTCTAGAGCCATATTCTTATCACCTAATAAACTTTCAAATATGGAATTCTTAACAGCTCCAAAATGAACTATTGTCACCCTTATAGATTAATAAAGTTGATTGATATGATGCTCCAATGGTAGGAACATATAAAACTAAAGTAAATATTATAATAGAAAACAAACTTAAAGCAAAATTTTTATAGTAAAGGGTAAAAACTGCATCTTTTGATATATATATGAAAAGGAAATGCAAATGCTAATAAGGATAAAATACTTTGATGAGGTGAGTATTTACTAAAAAAACTGAACAAAAAAATCAAATTTTTTTGTTATAAAGTCAAAGTTTTTAAAAGGAAAATGCTATTGAGTTTCCTGGCACAGAAATTTTATTTACAAATAATTACTAATAAAAAATTCCACCTGTTTATCTAGTAAAACACCAAGATTTACTTCAGCAAAGTTGTACGCCAGAGCCGCATTAAGTTGCGAAAAATGGATAAGGCTATAATAACTGAAGATTAATTATTATGAATTAGAACTGTGCTTTGAAGTATCTGAGCCCAGGCTTAATAAAAGAAAAAAAATTGCAGATGTAGGTTTGTGTCATTTGAATCAGACTTTTTATAGTTACAATATTTATTTATCTAAAAAATCATTTCTGTATTTAAGGCTTTCAATCCAAGTGCAGGGATAAATAGGTGTATAGATCCTGACTACAGTTTTTAATCTCTTGCAAAACTTTCAATATGGCCAAAGAACTCAAAGATGATAAATTTGGCTAATAATCTAAATAAATTATCAAGCATATATTAATATAATATATTGAAAGCATCGACTCAATCTTTAATACAAAAATTAAAAATCCTTTAAAACTAAGTTATCTGTTTAATTATAATCACTTTTAACAATAAAAACTTAAAGCAACTTTTTAAAATCTTCATATGCCACAACTGCCATTGACGAAATAGCTTTAAGCTGCTCTTCCGCATCTTCAATCGTCATTTTGCCTCCTAGCAAATCAATAGCTTCAATATAATTTTTCGTATTAAAATACCCTTTCCTATCCCGATCAAAGAACTCAAACGTAAGTTTTATAATTTCCTCCGTAATATAATCACTATTTTTTGTCAATACACTAACAAACTCACTAAAGCAAAGCTTTCCTTTATGCCTTAGCCCTACCTTAGACATCAAAGCCCCAACTTGCTGTTGTAATACTTCAGCTCCAATTTCTTCATATATATCGCAAATCTCAATAGCCCCAATAACTCCTGAAAGCCCACGGTCGAATGTAGTGAAGGCTCTTCGTTGATCAACAATTTTGTCAAAATTAAGATATTTAACAAAGACGGCAAAAATGCATTTTTTCAAGTAATTGAGTTCTGAATAGTTCTTAAGTCTACCCACTAGGTCAAAAGTGTTGATCGGAGTTACTGGAATTTTGTGTATTGCTGGATGCATAAGAGCTTCTTGAGCACTGAGCCTATCATGAGTGTTTAAACATATTAGTCTTGATACCAAGTGTTTAGATTCCTCACTAATATCATCCCAAATTGTTCCTCTCATAGAAAATACCCCACTTTCGATTTTCTTAAACACAGCATTCACGTTTTCGGCATAAAACGGAAGATCTCCTGACAACATTATATACAAAATTATCCCGACACTCCACAAATCACATTTCGAGTCGTAGTTGCTTTTAAGCACTTCTGGAGCAATGTAAAAAGGAGTCCCAACGGTTGAATGTAGCTTCTCAAATTTGTCGCTAAACTTATTTGAAAGTCCGAAGTCAACCAATTTAAGTTCGTGAGTATTTTTTGTTGTGCTAAACAAAAAATTTTCAGGTTTCAAATCTCTGTGCACTATTCCTATACGGTGAACATGATTCACAGCCATGAGGATTCTACGGATATAATCTAAAGCATCACTTTCAGCTAAAGCTCCTTCTTGTGGAAAAATCTCTATGAGTTCACCGCCAGAGCAGAATTCCATAACAATGTATATATGATTTTCATCTTCGAAGGTTTCAAAGCATTTTATGATGTTTGGATGATCGAGAGTTAGGAGAATATCGATTTCATACTTGAGTCGCTTTGCAGATGTGTTTAATTTGTTTTTAAAGATTACTTTTACAGCAACTTTTTCTTTGGGGTTGCTGAGGTTATGTCCTACTTTTACTACGCCAAAAGTACCAACTCCTATGTTTTTTCCAAGCTTGTAGACTGAGTGAATTGATATTTCTGAGGCTGCTTTATCTACAATTTTATCTTTCACATAAATCTTTATAGGCTTTTGGCGTGGCTTACTCATGCACGTTCCCATTTATATCAGCCTTTAAATTGCGATGACTTCTTCTAATAAACCAAATTTATGTAAATAATTCAGATTTAATCAAAATGCTTTAGTTAATTTATATTAAAAAAACGACTTTAAGATGTTTTTTAGGTTTTCATTTTCTTTCTGCTGTTCTCTTTCTCTTCAATATCTTTATATTATTTATCCTTTATTTAGCAAGGGCTGGACAATAGTCAAGCGATAATTCCTAACTGATACTAATTTATCCTTTATCTTAAATCAATAATTGCATAAAAATCATTTAAGAATCTAGTTTAAACTTTATATATAATTAATCAAGGTAATTGCTATCATTTAGTTAAATCACAGAAGCATAGACCCATATTTATAACCTATTTTTGATAATATTTAGTTTTTAAGGTTTAATATTTCAAGCAATTGCAAGTTCCTGCTAGTTTTATGTTAAATTTTATCAGAATAAAGACTAATCTTTAGTAAATTTATTGATTTCCAATTTAATGAAAATTAAGCTGTTAAATATATTCATTAATGGAATTTTAACTGCCTATAAATTAGGAGCTAATTTTATTAAAATAGGTGATGAAAAAGCTAAAAAAATTAAGAAATTTGTAATGGTAAAAAACTTAGTGCCTGCTTAAATATACAGCGGATTAGTTTTTAATAATAAATTTTTATATAATATTTTTTGTCATTACTTGTAGATATGATATAATATCAGCCATTAAAATTTACTTGAACTATTTTTATAGTTAGATATACTTAAACTTACGTTAGATATGATCATTTCATAACCTAGGATCTTTGCTTTTTAAAACAGCATTACTATCAAAAAAATTTATCTGCTTCATCATATTAACTTTTTATCAAATTCACTTGCTAATACATATTATGATTTAAATTTAAATGCATGAAAGCAATCTCTTAGTCAGCCTGATTAACTTAGAAACAGATTTTAACTACTTGATTAAAGATTAGATTTTACCCGAAAATTGAGAGTAATAGCATTTTGTGAGATTTAAAGGTAAGAAAATTTCAATTTAAACTGAGGAATATGGAGTGCATCAAAAATACACTAAAAGTCATAAAGAACTATTATTGACAGGTTTCCACTTGGTGAATAATAACTTAATGCAGATATTAATCATGTTCGAAGAGCATCATAAAAAACTTCGTAGAAAACATTGAAAATAGGAGAAAGCATTTGAAAATTAATTAATACAGAGTTCACGACTGTGAAAGATATATTTTCTAACTAACTAACTAATCATGTTCGAAGTTAAAATATCAATAAATTCAAGATAAAATATTGTAGTACCAATTGATTGCATAATTCATATAAAAGAATTTAATATTAAGAGGAATTTATATAGCATCAGGACTAGAGAGTGTCCCCAGTTAACTTTTGAAATATGAATGATCTCCAATGATGCATGCATTAACTATTCTTTAAAATCAGATGTGGCAGATAATAATAAACTTAAAATTGGCGTGCATTTTACTTCTCCAAAAATAACTTGATTGACATTTTTTATTTCTTTGTTCACATACTTTCTAGTTTCAAATTCAATATCAACGTGAGAATCTTCAAGCTTTAGTTACATTGGGGTGTTAATACTTTAAGTTTGCTAAAGTTTGCCTAGTATGTTTTTGTTTCTAAAGTATGTTAAGCTTTGATTTAATTTTTTTAGTTGTTTATTGGCTTTTGGCCAAATACAATGATTTAACATGCTAGCGTGATTATTATAAAAATAATTTATCTAAATCCTTATATCTTCCATGAAAATTTACTAATATATTTTTGATTGAATTTAAAGAAATAAATAAAAATCATTATCAGCTACAACAAGATTTATAATATCTTTCAAAGTATTATTGTGCATGCATAATGTATCAAACTAGATGCAACTAAGGCTTTAGTTTTTTTACTATGAATTAAATAATCTGTTAGATTTGTTAAATCAATATTTGCTCATTTACACTTATTCATAAAGTTAAAATTTAATATAATTTTATTAAACTTTTAACTTACTAGCAATAAGCTTTCTAAAACTTCATTGTCCTTGGAATAAAATCTTCAGTCTTCAAATTATAAATATCAATGCTTTCAAAATAAGCTATGAAAACAGTTCGAGTCATTTATGATAAAGCTAATTGTTATCCTAATATTTTTATGCTTGGAAGGATGATTTTGGCCTGTTATTCATATAATTACTGAAACTATGAGATGATTCTCTAAATCTACTCATAAAGGAGTTTAGTTTAGGTGCGTGTGTGGCAATTAAATGAGAGTACTTATTGCCGAAATCGTCTCTAATCATAAAGTCATAAATAGATTCAAAAATTTCAAAGTCGGCCCTTGTAATTTTATTTCCAACAAACCATCCATTGCCTCCATTGTTCTTGACAAGCCTAGCCTCAATGAGTTGAAGCCACTCAACCATAGAAGAATTAATTTCTTTATCATAAGTCACCAAATCCTTCTTGAGTAGGAGTTTTAAGAAATATTGAAGGATCTCACTTCTTAGATCGCAAATAGACTCTACAAGATACTCATCGTAATGATTTGAAGTACCATAACCAAGTTTCTGAGCAACATATCTGCTAATGCTTCTAGTTTGAGACATTCTCAGTCCATCGCATTCAAGTACTGGAAGTTCAGAAAATTCGCATAGCCCACTTGATTGCAATGGTGGCCACTCACTAGATTGTATACGATGATCTGTAAAATGTGTTCCGTGATGGTGAAACATCATTCGAATTGATTCAGCACGCCCGTATCCATCGAAGTAGTGAAGGGTTATGGCAGACATTAATATTTAAACCATTGAAATAAAGTGATTTATATAAGAAAAATAGTACTTTGGGAGTTGATGGACTAAGGCAGTTATAAAATATAAATTATTTTCTATCGCAAAATTAGAGATTTAAATATTAGTGCTATAGCTTTGTTGATACCTATGCAAGTTTATGGTTTAATTTATATTGAAATTTTACTTTAAGGCTTTTATTATCTTTATCAAACTCATAGGGTGGCTAGAAAAAATACGAATAGGTATCCAAATGCCAACATTATCAATAAAGTATCAGTTTTTAATGAATTTTTACTTCATTCAAATGGTTAAATATACATGATTTTAATACAAAATCGTGAAATTATAGGTTTGGGCAAACAAAAAGTGCCAGTTAAGATTTACTCCTAAACAAATAATAAAAAATAAATACCACCTAAATGCAAATATCAACAAGATTTGATAGTGTTTTAAGTTTATAATAACATATGAATAACTATATTATCTAAATGCAGTTATCTATCTGAATCATAACTACTAATTGAATCTATTTCAATAACAGCTTCTTTTCTAGCAGATTCAATATCAATAAATTCGTTTATATCTTGCAAATCTTTGTAATTTAAGTGTTTGAATCGTGGCAAAATGGAATAGCTTGCCTTTGCTTTTTGGGTTTTCTTTTTCTTTATGTAAAATTTTGAAGTCGATTTAGGGTTTGGATCTTTTAAGCAATCTTTAGCTTCATGACCCAACTGTTTACAGCAAGTGCATTTTAACTTGGAATTAATAATAGGTTTCTGACCTTTTTCTTCTGGAACATCTTCATCAATTTCATCAGAAACATGCTTTGAAGTTTGACAGCCAGGTGAATCTTTTTTTGTTGCTCCACAACACCAATAATATGTGTTATTGCTCCATTCAGACAAATGAACCTTGCAAGACCAATTATAATTTTCTTTTTCTATGAATACTTTCTTGCAGTATCTGCAGACCTTTTCATCAAGTTCATCATAGACTTTATTTTTCGCTTTAATTTCTTTAACTCTTAATCTTGTTTTTTCAAACTCTTCTTGAAGGTCATTAGTTTTTTTTTCATACTCATTAGTTTTCTTTTGAAATTTTTCTTTATCTTCAGACGCTTTGCCTATGTCGTTAATTTGAGTTTCTATTTTATACTTAATAGTTATCTTCGCTCTTTTTACCTCTTCATCTAATTCTTTTCTAATATAAATCAGTTGTTGGCTCATTTTTAGTTCTTTATGCATCATAATTGTAACTTTTGTTAAAGAATGAGATAGGTCTTTTTCTCTGCCAATCAAGAAGTAAAAAGCAGCACCACATTTATCAAATTTTTCTCTAAAAAAACGCTCTAATGAATTTTGCGAGAGACCAGTGCAAGCAAAATACAGTCCTTTTAATCTCTCTCCCATGATATCACTCTGCATATTAAAAAGCGAGTTCCAATGTTTCAGTTCATTAGCCTTATCTTTAAGTTCAGAGTTTCGTATTTTTTCAATTTGCAGTTTATTTGATGATTTTTCTTTTTTTGCATTTGCCTTTTCAAAAGGTAAAGTGTATTCTTTTTCACTAGTCAAAGATCTAACTAGTGCTCTTCTTTCACAGTTTATTGATGCACATCTAAATGATGTTTTATGATTCAATAACCTTTCTTTGAAAGTTTCAATTTCTTTTTGTTTATTATATTTATCTTCTTGATTTGATTTCAGCTGATTATTTAACTTCTCTAAGGTTTGGCTACACTTATCTAGTTCTTCTTGTAAAGATTCACAGAGGCTCTTGCTAGATTTATATGGACGAGAGTAGGAAGATTTTAGGTTCATATGTTTTTGCCTTTGCGCTTCAAACATGGGAATAAAGTACTTTTTCAGTATTTGAGAAACTAAAAAAGGTGTAATTTCTAGAGGTTGTTGATTGCGACTCCTAACTTTATCTATCAGCTCGCTTCTTGAAAAATTTATGGTTTTAGCTGTGCTTGATTGCCAAGTGCGAGCTGTGGGGTTGCGAATTTTGCTTAATGAGGGTAAAGTTGTTAGTAAAGAAGTTGAACGAGAAGTTTGTGGAGCTAGATGATGATCTAGTTTAAAATCCCTAATACTACTCATATATTTTTTTAGGACAAAATGATTAATTTAATTTAACTTTGGTTTGATTAGTTTAATTTAAATTATTATAGCACTTATGCACTTTTTGTATGGTTGATTTGTTTTAAGTATTGGATTTATTTGTTTTATTGTCATTTTAGTTGAATTTAGTAAGTTTATATTGTAAATCAAGAGATAAAAGTAGTCAGAATTTAATATGTAATGATTTTGTAAATTTTTAAATTTCTCTGAAAAATTGACAGATTAAAGCTTTAAAAATGCATAAGAAATATTCAGCTTAACATTTTTAAAGTAAGCTATTAAAGCATGAAATTAAGAAGAGTTGTTGTGAGTTATTAGGCAGAAGAAATAAAATCTCTTTTAAATCAAGAAACTAATTAGAAAGTATAAGTTTGTAAAAATCTACTTCATTTTAATAGTTATTTATAATTTTTGCACTTAGCATTTTATTATCTGAAGCATAAACTAAGATATGAAAACCATTATAAAACAAAAAGTCCGTTTCGTAAAAATGCATAAAAATAAGAGTAAAATATTTTAGCAAACAAAATCTATTGGCATTAAATAAAGTTTACAAATAAGCTTTTCATAAATAAAACAATAACTAGCATAATAAACTTAATTTCAAACAAAAGAAAAAAATTTAGTATCAAAGTAGTTTAAAATGCATTAACTATTATAATTACTTTAAGATAATAAACAAGTCTATATTATTATTATTCTTGTTGTATTTGTCTCAGTCAAAGTTTAGATAAACTATTCATCTTTACATTTTCCATAATAATTTTCACCGGGAATTTCAAATGAATCTTACACGTATTAGAAAAAAGCGCTTTGATATCGACTTTACAACTGATGAAGAGCTTTATAGCCCATCTTCAGAGCATAAAAGCCACGGCTCATCAAAGAAATATTCAATATATCACCCTGACAGTTCTTTAGGGGTCTTAACAAAAAAATTTGTTTCATTGATCCAAAGTGCACCTAATAAGTGCATCGAAATAAATGATGCAACTAGAACTCTTCAAGTTCAAAAAAGAAGAATTTACGACATAACAAATGTCTTAGAAGGGATTGGGCTTATCGAGAAAAAGCACAAAAATCGCATCAGATGGATTGGAAGTAAAAGCAATGAAGACTTTTCTCAGGAAATCAAGAATTACGAAAGAGAAATGCGTGAACTTAAAGAAGAAGAAGAAAAAATTGACCAGTGGACTCAAAGACTACAAGATTCTTTAAATCAACTGATTAAAGATCCTGAGTATGCAGCACTAGCCTTTATAACTCAAGAAGATATAAATTCACTGCCAAATCTAACAGAAAATCCAAACGAAATTTTGCTTGCTATTAGAGCACCACCTGGGAGCATCCTTGAAGTCCCTGACCCTGATCTTTGCTCTAATGAGTTAGAGAAGTACCAAATTATTTTGAATTCAAAAACTGAGCCAATAATGATGTATATGGTATCGAATGATTCCTCATCCAAGATCTAATTAGCTAATCAATATTTTATTTGTTAGAAAATGATGAAAGGAGGTTCAGGGGAAATTGCTTACATAGATGAATGTCTAGTCGCCAAATGAAAGTATCATTGAGACAAAANGTCTAGTCGCCAAATGAAAGTATCATTGAGACAAAATTTCAGCAACTGAAATCTGGATATTTGGAGACGTAGTCAGAGAATCTAAAGAAAATGTTTTCTCAAAATTGTTAAAAACAGGAAAAGAATAATATCGCTAGAAGTTATTCAAAGAAGAATCCTTCCAGGTACGACTATTGCAAGTGATTGCTGGAAGGCTTTATGCAAATTTAGAAAACTTATTGAAAGGATTTATTATTGAGTATATTGCAGTCGATCATAGTAAGAACTTTGTAAGCCAAAATGATATTAATGCGCATGCACAGAGCATAGAGGCATTTTGGTCTAGCTTAAAGAGAAAATTTCGTTCACGAGATACTCATTATACACGTAATAATTTACAAAATTATTTCTTTCAATAGCTCTACAAAAAATGCATAAAAATGATTTTTTTAATCATGATAAAGAAGATAGTGATTTTATGAGTATTCTTAAAAGTTATGCACTCATATCAAAAAATCCTGAATAATATATAGAACTCTTACTTAAAAACAAATCTACTATTCAGCCTTGAAGCATTTTTTTCTTGATTTCAGTCGAATCTTATTGAAGAAAAATAAGGGCACTCATCATTTAGCGAGTTCATTTTATAGCATTGATAGTAGTAATAAAGCCTTGGACACTCTCTTTTGTAGGTAGTCAAATATTAATAAACGATGAATATCTTGTCATTCATAACTTAGAAGCTTCAATCACTGTTTTAATATCTTCTACGCTATTCAAACATATTGTGACTTCTCTCATGCATAAATTATTTGAAAAATTGCACAAAGCATACTGCTCAAAACTTTCAATCAAAATATCAACTGAAGCTTTCAAAGTACTTAATATTTTTTCAACAGGTATACATGCTGAGATACATCCAAGGCTATTAGAAATTCCTAATCCAGTCTGAATAGCTTTAATAGACATATTTTCTTCAGGATATTCAGGAACAACACATAATATTATTCTTGTATGAGGTAAATCACCACTAGGGATATCTCTAGAGCAACCGACAGTTAAACCTTCAATTCCATTTAATTGTTCTACACCAGCAGTCTTGAGAATAGCTTGAGAAACTGGAAATACTTTAAGGGTTTCAGTAATAGGGCATAAAATTGCTTCACCGTTGTAATCTAAGATATTACAATACTTTATATTTAATAAAATATTGTTATATTCCCTATAGCTATGCTCCAGCCTTCTTTTATTATTTTATTATGTATAAATAGAAGAATTTGTTGATATAATCTAAATAAAAATGGAAAGCTTTTTAGTGAGATTGAAGTGGAAAATGCTAGCTCAAGCATTAGTGTTTATATCTTATGCTGGGATATTTGTGATAGGACTACTTTTTTTTGATACAAATTTAAAAGATTTTGAAATTGTAGTTATGAATTCAGCAATAATATCGAGTTTATGTGGAGTTTTAGGGATTTGCACAGCTTTTAGAATGAATAAGCAACTTTTTAAACTTTATCGTTTTTGTACTATTGTGTGTACTGTCGCAAATTTTGGATTGACTTTGCTGTATTTGAGTATTTTAGTTTTTCAAATTATAAATAGCCCTCCTTTTATGGAAAATTTAGCTAGAGATAGTTTCAAAGGAATGCCTTATGCATTTAAAGTAACATATATTGTCCTTTATGCAAGTATTTCTGCAACACTGGCGTATTATAGCTGGAAGACTACTAAACTTACTTTCGCTTATTCTTTACTTATCATTAGAGGCTGTTTCAATGATTGAATTATCAAAAATTTTAAAATATTAATAAATCATATTTCTCAAGGAAGTGGCAGTCTGTCAATGGGTGTCCCTTATTAGAGGTTTCATATAATTAGTTTTCAAATTTAATTGATCTACTGAAATAACTTTCAAAAAGATGCCAAGTGTAATAAAACACTATAACATAAATACTAAGCCAACAATAATCGAAACAACCTTAAGCACCGCTCCTCAATAGATATTTCAAATCGAAAAAAAAGAAAAATTTGCAAAATTATACAGATAACTAGTGAATAGTATAATATAATCAACATTCACTAGACTTAATTAAGAAGAATGCACCCAATAGCTATTATATCTCAATTATGAGCTGGAGTTAACTTCACATTTCTGTAAATTTATTAGATATCAGGCTAATGATGCAACATGCTCATGCTACATATGACAAACTGTGAAGATGAAATATATTTAATAAAATCATGCTTAAGTTCTAAGAATCATCGAAACAACTTTATTAAAAAACTCAAAGCACTTACTGGGAATAAACAGAGTAATCTATAACTACATGAAATAGTCCTTTACAGCACTGAATTTGAAGTTATCATACAAAAGTTCTAAAGATAAAATAAACTCAATAGACAATCTAATAAAAGACTACGCTGAAGAAATTTATAATGCAAGAAAATTAGCATTAGCTTAATAACTTGGCCGGCACTTGGTTGGCGATAAACTTTATCTAATTAACTGAAATAACTTTCTATAAGAGTTTGAAACAATCAATATTTCTTAAATTAGACTTTTGCTATTTAAGGTTTCTATTGTTGATGGAAGATGGTTTTAAGATTTTTATTTGATCCAAGATTTTGATTGCTTTCAATGGAAAATCCACATTACTTAAAGCAATTGATAATGCTATCTTTAGAAACTAGATTCACGATGATACTATCACTAATATCGTACTCAAAGTAATTTAGCAAACCTTGACAAATTTTTTTAGAAAAATGCCCTTATATTAATTTATTGAAATTGTCTCTAAGTGTCCTTTATGTGGTGTAACTTCTGAGTGATGTCTCTTGTAGAGGCTCGACTGTATAAATAATTAAATGATAGAGAAACTTTTTCTTTATTATTTCTCCGCTTCAAAAAACTATAATTTTATTTTGTTAATTTTCAAATCTGAAGCATTTTCATAATAGTTTTATATTTCACAAGCTCTAAAACACCAAAAAAAATTATTAATCTTTCTAATAAAGTTCTAATAGTCTTTAAATCTAGTTTGTAATTTTATATCAAGCTTCTTATATCTAATCTCATAAATATTTTATCGCATCGTGAAACTCAATTGAATAGCCTTTAAATGTCTAAGTTATCACATCAGTATATGATAAATTATCGTATAAAAATTATACTTTTTAGATTAAATTAGAAGAATGTTAATTTTGATAAAAAGGAATAATGTCTGACGAAATTCTTTTTTATGGGCTAAGGCAAGACGGAAGACGTCCTTCTGACTTAAGACATAGTTCAATAAATGTCGGGGTAATCCATAGTGCTGATGGCTCTGCATGCTTTTCTCAAGGAAACACCAAGGTCATGGCATTCATTCAAGGACCCAAACAAAATCGATTTGAAAAGGAAAAGGGTAAAATATCTTGTTTTCTTACATCAGCTCGATTTAGTACAACAGGCGAAAGAAAAAAAGTTATAAGAGGCGACAAAAAGTCTAGCGAATTTGAAGAATTTCTCAAAGGGATGATGGAAAGCGTGATTCTTTTTGAGAACATCCCTCATTCAGATATTGATATTTACATATCAGTGCTTCAAGATGATGGTAGCGTTGAGAGTGCAGCTATTAATGCTGTGACATTAGCTTTAATCGATGCAGGAGTTCCAATGAAAGACTTCTTAATCAGCTGCAGCTGTGGCTATTACAACAGTACAGCAATTCTTGACGTAACCTATACAGAAGGTCTTAGTTATAGTGTGATTTCCGAGTTTAGAATTGCTGTTATGGGTGCAAGTGGTTTAGTTGCATATGTTAATTATGAGCAGTTCGGAAGTAGTAAACTTTCATTAGAAGTGACTAAAGAGCTCATGGCTCTTGCTATAGAAGGATGCAGACAGGTGCATTTCCTAATCCGTGAATTTTGTATGAAAACATATTCTTATTAGTTTCTCATAAAATACTCATAATCAAATTGAAGTGATTTTTTTAGTGAAAATAAATCAAATTATTAGGTTAAAGTAAAAGCTTATTCAGGTTATTATACTTAAATATAGTATTGGATAAAATGGCTTTACAAATTTAAAAATATGGAATGTAAACGTGTGGCATGTCTTGGAGCTGGCTTTGTAGGTGGTCCTACAATGGCGGTTTTCGCTTCAAAGTGCCCCGATATACATTTTACAGTTCTGGATATTGATTCTTCCAAAATCGATCAATGGAATTCAAACAATTTACCAATTTATGAGCCTAATTTATACGAAATTATTCAGCCAGTCAGAGGTCAGAACCTGTTTTTCAGCACAAATATTATTGAAGAAATTGAAGCTGCAGATATGATATTTTTCTCATTACCTACTCCTACAAAAAAACAAGGATTAGGTGCTGGAAGTGCCTGCGACTTAAGCTACTTTGAACAAGCTGTAAGAAATGTAGCAACTATACTAACTAAGTATAAAGGATTTAAAATTATTGTAGAAAAATCAACTGTACCTGTTAGAACTGCTGAAATGGTTAAAGAAATTCTTACATGCAATTGCAAAGAACTCGAATTTTCAGTGCTTTCAAATCCTGAATTTCTAGCTGAGGGCAGTGCTGTGAATGACTTGCTCTTTCCAAACAGAGTTCTCATTGGAGGGGATAACATGCAAGCTATTACTGCCCTGTTTATGCTTTATGCAAAATGGGTTCCATCAGATCGAATAATAACAACAAGTTTATGGTCATCAGAATTAGCTAAATTGTGTTCAAATGCTATGCTTGCTCAAAGAGTATCATCTATCAATAGCATAAGTGCATTATGTGAAAAAGTAGGAGCTGATGTTGAAGATGTCGCTAGAGTACTAACAAAAGATGAACGTATTGGGTCTAAATTCTTACAAACAAGCATTGGGTTTGGTGGATCTTGTTTCAAAAAAGACATTCTTTGTCTTGTGTACTTATGTGAGAATGTTGGACTTTCAGAAGTTGCTGAGTATTGGAGACAAGTTATAGTGATGAATGAATTTCAAACAAATAGGTATTGCAGAGTTATATCAAAGATGCTGGTGAATTTGAAAATGAAGAATATCGCAATTTTTGGTTTTGCATATAAAAAAAATACCAGCGATACTAGAGAAAGCCCATCAGCTTATGTATGCAATTCCTTGCTACAGGAAGAAGCTATACTTCATATTTTCGACCCTAAAGTTACTAGACAACAAATGCTTGCAGAAATGAATTTCCATGAGTTTCTTGATGGAATTTCTTCAGAAAAGCATTTAATATCACACTCTGATCCTTATGTAGCGGTTAAGAACACATGTGCAATTGTTGTTCTGACTGAGTGGGATATTTTTAAAAATCTTAACTATGAAAGTATGTATGCTGAGATGCAAAAGCCTGCATTTATTTTTGACGGAAGAAATGTGCTTAATCACAAAGCGCTTAAACGTGTTGGTTTTAAGGTTGTAGCAATAGGAAAAAGTGAATTTTGCATCTAATAATTATTTAGCATTAAATTCTCATAATAATTATTATTTATTATTTTTAACTTTTTTATTAATGGTATCAAAAACTTGCACATTATCATCAAGTTTGATTTTTTTCTTTGGGTCTTTTACTGAAATTTTCCTGGCTTTAATAACAAGATCATCTATAATAAGTGGCTGTATTTTATCTGTGTCTTGTGCAAGAACAACTAAAAAAAAGACTCCATTTCTGAAATGCGAGGTTACTTCTTTTATAATGATTTTTTTGAAAACAACTGCTGAATCTCCTTCAGCATCTAAGGTCCCACGCATGATTTTGTCTCCAGAAGTATTTGTGATAAGAGGTTCCACAGGGCTTTCAGCAGAAAAAACTAAAAGTTTAAAGTTCATATCACATGGGAGGTGAACAGGACTATTATTATCTGAACTTACTATTGTAGCATATAGTGAAAATGCTCTTTCTTTATATGCAGGGCTTGGCAAAGGACTAGAAAGAATCAATTTGTAAGGGAAGGATGAAATACTAGGGTAAAGGTATTTTCGAATACTTATTGCTGATATGGGGTCATCTGTTGGTGGAATAGCTGAATTTATTCCTTTAGGGACATTTTCTGATAATTTTTCGGAAATTTTTTCTAGAACTAATTTAGTCATTTCTAGGCTATTTTTGATCATTTGGGATTGATAAACGAGTAATTGGAATATATTTAATTGAGGCTCATTGCTGCTAGACATTCCTGGTTGGTAGAATTGCATAGAAGGCAATTCTTTCATATAAGTACAATTGCAAGATCCATCAGAAATAGGGCATAGCATATTAAAAAGACACATTATAAAAGCCATATCTTAATTAACTTTAATATCAAGTGATAAAAGTTTTAATTTCTGCAATATTAAGTTTTCGTAAATCTATTATCAGGACAGCTGCTTAAAATTGCTATTCACTAGTGTCACAACTTTAGTAATTTATTTCATTTCAAAAACATTCCAACTTATCTCTTTACTAAGAAATCATATCATTTATCATATTTATAATATAAAAGTTAAAAAATATATACTCTTCAAAAGGTTATCTACGATTTTTATGTTTTTCTTTATGTTTTCTCCTTTTCGGACTATCAATATGCTTATTTCTCTTATGTTCTTTATTCTTATATCTCGATGGGCTCTTAGTTTTTTCTTCAACAGGACTTTTGTTTGCCTTTACTTCTTCTTTTACAACTTCTTCTTTAGCTTCTTCAATTTCTAAAGGCTTAAAAGGTGTGATTTCTTCTTGCTGCTCAAGCTGCTCTATCATGAGGCACAATTCTAATCCTGAACTACTTGGAATTTCTTCAACAGGTTGCGTCAAAGAATCTCTTTGAATAGGATTATGAAGACGACTCATATGAGCAAAAGCCATGTCAGCTCTTCTAATCCATTTAATATTAATAACCGCTCCTTGTTTTCTATGTATAACTGGGGACATAAGTACTGCAAAGCCGTGAAATTTAGAATTAGCACTATTAACAAATATAAGAATAACATTTCTTTTTTCTTGAAAACTTGTGTTAAGTCTATAGGAATTATCTGGAGGAATATCCCAAATAGAATTCTGAACTGAATTACTCAAAGATTGATGTGAGTATACTTGCAAAAGGAAATATTTTGCATTGTTTAATATTTCTGTAATCCCTGAAAGATCATTTAGTTCATTTTCTATTGACAGTAAGAATATCTGCAGCTGCTTATCCTGAACAATTTCTATACTTTTGTTGCATTTAGGGCATGCAGGCATACTGAAACAAGCTTTGCATGCTGTAAATCCACAACAACTAGTTATGTAAGGATCTTTTAGCCTTGAATGACATAGATAGCATGCAAGAATGCTAGGTAGAGTCCCTGTCACTATCATTTTAGCTAAATGTGAAGCTACTGTTTCTTCTTCTCTAGGCTTTAGTATAAGTAAATCTGATTGGGCAACTGATGTGGTATTTTCATGAACAGGGATTGTATTTGGAAAAGAGCTTAAGACCCTTTTAGCTATAACTAATGTCCCAGCTGGAATCAAAGTTTTATCATCAGAATATTCTTCACCAGTTTCAGAGTTCATCAGAACAAGTGAGTAGTTAGGGTTTGGACCTTTCTTTTTTAAAGTCATGTCTTCTTTAAGTTTCTTCATATCACAAATTTTGTCTTTGAGCATTTTGACAGGAATATCAGAGCCATCTATACCAACTGAGCTTTTATCTTTTTCACTCTTGAAGCGAAAATAGATTGATGGACACATTTTTTATATCGTTATTATATTTTTTTGCATTAGAGTTTGTAAATTTATGATATTATTTCCATACGAATATATGATTAGGACTTTCTTTTAAATATTGAATAAATATAAACTTAGTTTACTGCAATTTTATATAATTTCTTAAGCTCAGCTTTGAATTCTATACAAATTGCTAGATCTTGTATCATATATTTACACTAATCCCCCTATAGTACCGATTATCCAATAAAAATAATTTCATCATACTATAGCAATATACAAGTGAATAATCCGAAAGATTGCTATTTATACCTTCAAAATTATTTGCCCAAAGCTTAATCAGAATATTATTTATATCTATGCTAACTTTATCTTTTTCTTAGGCAGTGACAATTTGACTTTTTGGGCCGTATCATTGAAAAGCTCTTCCCACCAATTGTGGTTCCACTTGGATTTAGCTTCAGCTGAGCCTAGACCAAGGTTTTCTTTACGTTTGCGTACTTGTAATGGCTCAACTTCACCTTTTTTCTCTTTGCCTAGTCCCTCGCCTTCGCTCCAGCCCATACGTTTGAGCATCTTTTCACCAAATACTGACGATATTTTTTTAGAGCTCACCGCTGATCTTTCTGCAACTTTGGCGAGGTACTTTTTAGACATATTTAATATAAGATTAATTTTATTCAGTTATTAATGATATGTGCTTAGGATATTAAATTTGTCTTTTTAATACGAAAAGTATACATTAAACATTAATATATCTCATATATTTATAAGAAATTTAACAGACTATTCATCTTAGTTATTAAGCACTTTGCAATATTCTGTTGCTTGGCCATAAGGGTTCGAGCATTTATATTAGTTCAAATGAAAAAACAAAGGATGGTCAGAAAAATAAAGCCCACAATCCTTTTTCTTGTTTTAAATTTTATAAATTTTTGAATTCACCATGATAAAATTATTTTTTGACTTCCGCATAATTTCTTACTACACAAATATTACCTCTGAGATATAAAATAACCCAAATAATGTAGGCAACTTAGGTTTATGATAAATATAAAGATTTCTAAATGAATATGCAGAAAGTGTACAGTAAAATAAATGAATTTGAAAAAATAAATGAAATATTGTGAGAATGCATATTGCTATAATTTCTAAATATTAAAAGATCATTCTCAGTGTCCAATTAAATTTCAAAGCTTGCATTAATCTTTATGGTTTTTAATGGTAATAATATTTAAATAGTATAAACTGAACGATACAAAGAATATCAAATTTTTATATCCCAGATAAAATCATAATATTTTCATTTCACTTAAATTTGTTTTTATAGTGATACTCAGTACTTTTAGTTGATGAATTTTTAAAATTCAAAGATTTATATGCTCATAAAATATTAAAGTAAGTCCTATGATTAATTATCCTTTTACACTTAAGAGCAGCAACCTTTCTTCTTATCCAAAGTTTGCTTATTTAAATTGATGGCAATTTTTTTCCCTATAATTTTTTTGTTCAGTGAATTTTCTTGAGTAAAGCTTTTAGATTGAATTAAGTGTATTTGCTGTATTGCAGTATCAAAGGCATTATTTATATTCGAGGCATTAAGTGCTGATGTTTCAAAAAATGCATAACTATTTTCTTTTGCAAAATTCTTAGCTTTTTCAGTCTTAACTTCTGCAAGATTTGGTAAATCTGATTTATTACCAACAATAACAATCGCACAATCATCTTTTACATACTCTTTCAACTCTTTTAGCCAGATTTCAAGTCTATTGAAAGTATCCGCTCTTGTTATATCATAAATAGCCAATGCTCCATGAGCACCACGATAAAATGTAGATGTTATCGCTCGGTATTTATCTTGTCCAGCTGTATCCCATACCTGCACTTTGACTATCGCATTATCTATTTGTAATTCTTTAGTTGAAAATTGAACTCCAATCGTCCCTGGAGAACCTAAAATAAATTCGCCCCTTGTATATTGTGATAGAATATTCGTTTTACCTACACCCCAATCTCCAATAAGCACTATCTTGTACATATATTCGGTTTCCATAGCTTTTGATGTGACTGATAATATAAAATTACTTATTAACTTTCCAGATTCGATATTAAATCTAAGTTTGTTGACTTTTTATGAAATATGAGGAATCGTTTTCTGTGATCTTTTTTCATTGATCTATGTGATTTTGCTTTTAATCATGCAGAAATATTGAGATATGCAAATTTAATCAATTGATGTTAATAAGGGCGAAAATATTTGTCCCACGTTGTTGAATTATAAATGGATAAAGACTCATTAATCCAGAAGAGCCTCCCAAAACAAGACTTTGTTATAAGAATTCTTGGAGGACTTTGTGGGACTGGGATGCTTATTTTATGTGTTCTAAATTTTATAAGCTATCAAGTCAATCAACCTATCGATGTTGTCTTACCGATTTACTATGGGTAACTACTATTAAGGTTTTTTGGAATTCTTATGTTTCTAGGAGAATTTCGTCCAGGATGCATAGTCCAATATTGGCGTTTTTTAGTTGAATCTTTCGGAAAAAGCATGTTTTATATATTGTAACAGATTAATAGAGTGCTGGGACTTTATGCATCAAAAGTGGAAATGTGTAGCATATATATAGACTTCAGTATATAATGGCTGCTCTTGATATAGCAGTAGGGCTTTTTATTCTATGCTGCAAGAGTGTTGATGGGGAGCCTCAAGGATCAGATCCTCCAGACAATTCTTCTCAAAGTGAAGAGATATAAACTTAGTAATCTCAGAATTTATTTTTAGATAAACATTTATCTAGGGTTAGTGTCTTGCTTATGTACTTTATTCTAAAACTTTTTATTAGTTTCAACTTGAATAAAGATTAATGAAGCCTACGAATATGAGTATAAAAATTTATTGGTATTAATTGTTTTAACCTATATCTGCATTAGATGCAATCTTCATCATGCAAAACTATGCTAATCAATCATGTTAATTTTATTAAAGAGATTTATTTTTAGACAATATTGATTATTTTCTCTTCAAAGTCAATTGAAATTATTTAGGTAAAGCAATTTAAAACTCAAATTAAATACTCAGTTATCAGCATAGTTAATAAAATTGGGATAGATTTAGAAAGGGTTACCATATATAATCATAAAAATGGACCAGAATGAGGCAGACATTATAAGAGAAATCGCTCAAATTAAAACAGAGAAGTCCATGTAAAAAAAACTTAGGTTCACCCTTGAGCATGAAACCAACAAAGAAACTCTCGAACTAGAAATTGAAGAAGCTGACTTAGCCATGGAAGAAGCGGAGAAAAAACAAGAAGAACTAAACGAAAAGCTTGCATCTCAAAAATCTGAATACAATCGCAGTGAGGCACAAATTGTTGCATTACAATACTCAATAGAAACAATGAGAAAAACCCTAAAGTCTTATGAAAATAGACGAACAGAGCTTGAAAACCTTAATGACCATTGGGAAAGATCAATAAGATCCTTAGAATACTATAATAATACCCTTGAGAAACAACTAGATGATGCAGAAAGTCAAGTTATGAACTTAACTAATAAAATAGCCACAGTCTCAGAACGCACTGAAGATGAGTATAAAAAAATCAAAGCTGAGTGTGAAGAAATAAAAGTAGTTATTATGAAATCCAGAAGCCCAAGTCCTGCATCAAAACCCCCTAGGTCTCCTATACCTATGAATATGGTAAAAGAGCATCAAATCAGTATAGAACAAAAAGTTGTCCTTGAGGAAAAAACTAAAGTCATTGTGGTGGCAAGTCCTCAGATGTATGCTTCAGAGACTACAGTTATTTTTAAAGAAAAGAATATGAAAAAAGAGTTTGAATTCAATAAGGTTGTTCTTATTGAAAACATGTCTTTTGAAATAGATGAAGCTTTAGATCAAGTCACTCAAGGGGGTTCAGCATGCTTGATTAATCTTTCAGTTAAAGATAGGGAAAGCACACTTTTACTGATAGTTAAAAAAATAGTCTCAACCTTTTTTGGAAAAAAATGCATTATAAGTTGCATTGAAATGATTAAAGAAACAGCAGCTAATAAATTCCCATCAGAAAGCATGGAAGTTTACCTTGGACCAGATACTTTAAAACTGATCCAGGGAGCTTTTCAGCATCTTTCTAAAGGAAAAAATCACTTGCTAATCACATTCAAACAAGGAGCATCAGTACTTCAAATTCTTGACTTAGGTGAAGTAAATGAAGATCAATCTTTGGCTGAGTCTTTAAGCATAAACTCTTCAATGTTCTATCTCGAAGAACTTATGATGAATATATCAAAAAAAAATAGTCCGAATTTCAATAAAGCTTTGATCACTCAGAAATTAGAGCCTTCACTTAAGTCAAACTATTATATATTGTTTTTAATCCACTGTGAAAATGCTTCAAGCTTATCTTCGCTTACTTTTGCAGCAAGATTGCAGGCGATATTCCTTCGTATTAGCTATTCAAATGAAGAAATACATAGAACATTAAACCTTTTAGAGAAGGAGCGAATTTCAAATTTCAATGTACTTAGGCTTATAGAGAAAGCAAGAAAAGACTTGGCATTGTATAAAAAGTCAGGTGAAGAAAAGGATAAAATTGTAGAAATTCTCAACAAAAAACTAAAA
Source organism: Stentor coeruleus (assembly GCA_001970955.1). Classification (NCBI taxonomy): domain Eukaryota; phylum Ciliophora; class Heterotrichea; order Heterotrichida; family Stentoridae; genus Stentor; species Stentor coeruleus. The sequence continues at coordinate 15,100 of MPUH01000224.1, read as the reverse complement.
AGTTCTAGGTTTTCACCTGAGAAAACCGAGAGGATTTCTAGTTTGAGTCCTACAAATCTAAAGGACATAGGGCATTCTAGAATACCTAAACCATTAAAAAAATAACTATTATTTGATAAATCGAAATTTTGTTTGTGTGATTTTAGTTTGTTTTTAAGTGCAAAAAACTTCAGTGCTATTTAAACCAAGTTCTTTTCTGAATCTTTTTAGGAATTTTATGTCTTCAAATAATAGCTGAGCACACAATGGGACCTTATGAAGCATTGGAAAGAAGTCAATGTATAAATACCATGCAAAAGCTTGATATTGATTAAGCTCATAGCACGAACTTAGATAAGGCTCTAATTCAGAATCTCCTTCAGCTACTTCACAGTACGATTGCCCATCCATAGAGCAAACACATTCTTTATTTTTATTATTCAATAGATTACAATCGCTATCTTTTTTGCACTTGATTGGATGATTTTTTGCATATGAGACTGAGCTTTTCCCAGTGTTGCAATTGATAGGTTGTGTCTTAAAAGATAATTGAAAGTCTTCACACCTATAAAATCCTTGCTTATTCCAGTTTCTTTCTAACTCTAAACCCATAAGATAACAATTTTTACCTTCACTACATGGTTGAGTGTTAATTTTAACTTCCTTTTCATTCCATTCTGCACATATATCTTCATCTAGATTCTCACATATCCAATATGGACATGCTGACACATAAGCTAGTATGCATAAAATCAGCATCATCATAAAATTTATATATAAATGGAAATAAGGAAAAAAAAGGCCAGATCAAATAAAAATCTTATAAGAATTTTAAGTTCAGAGAAAAATAAAGAAGCAATTAAATGGAGTTTTTCTAAAGCTCAAAGGTTCAAGCCGACAAAAAGAGAACATACACCAGATTTCAATGATATGCCTTCATCTTTAAGCAATAGGGCCTGCTCATTTGGCTACGGAAAACGATGGACTCCTATGAATGAATCTGGAAAAGACTCTCCCAGTCCAGGCACATATGAAGCAAGGAACTTTTTTGGAGAGAAAAATAAGGGCCCAAGCTTTCAAAAGAAGTACACAAGCAAAATCTTAAACAATGCTATTCCAGGACCAGGCTCCTATACACCTTATAACCCTTTAGGCACTAGTGGACCAAAATTTACTTTTAGAAAAAGAATGAAAAACAAAATAATACCATCTTCTCCTCCTCCAGATCTATATAAGCCTTCTTATAGAATGATAGAAAACTCAAGTTATAATAACATAGGATTCGGAATTGGTCAAAGATCAAAAATTTATGGAAAACTTGAAGAAAGCCCGGGCCCTGGAACTTATGAAATTCCAAGCACATTCCGAGCAGTTACAAGAGAAAGTTCAAGTATATTTTTGAATCCAGCTTTATCAAAACGCGCAAGGACTCCAGGATTATAAGCATATTTAACTTTATCAAAATACTTTATAGCTTTGTTCATAAAATTACTAACTATTGCAACACTTTATCTATAGAAAACTATTACCTTAACTCTTCTTCTCTAATTATCCCAGTACCTATTGATTGTATGCTGCTAACGTCAGAATAGTTCTTAAGAGGAGGAGATAAACGAAGGGATAAATTTTCATTTCGCGGTGATAATTGATCTGGGGAAGTTATGCCACTAGAAAGACTTTTAATTTCAGAATTAAATAGTGACTTAAAGCCTTGACTTTTCCCTCTATTCATTTGCTTCTGCTGAGTATTACTTTTAATTAGCTTTTGGAAGTTTGAATTTTCACTTACTAAAGGCATTTGATGACTTAATCTTTTTTCAGAGTCTATCATTTCAGTTTTCAGTTTGTTTATTGGGGTTATTATCCCTGATTTTGATCTTGTTTCATGAAGATTACGAACAAAGAGAGTTGGAGATCCAGAACTTATTCTTTGTGAGTGTTGCCCATCTTTATTCGCATTCTGCGAAACTCCTCCTTTTATTTTATTTTTAGTTATGTTTTGTATTCTGCGACTTTTTATTTGCTCATCTTCTATACTTTTACGAGATTTTATGCTTTGTATCCACTTCTGAAGTTTTTTCGACCTCTTGTCTATCAGTGACTCTTTGCTGTTTGGCATGTAATTTATTTTCATAGCTTCAAGTAGTATCTGCTCATTGTTGTATTTTGCAGATATCCTTTCCCTAAGTTTCTGTTCCATTTCATCTTTTGATGGAATATAGGTTTCAATAAGTTTATTCAGATTCTCTTGATCTTTTACAGTGAAAAGGATATCAAAATCACTTTTATTTAGTGATAAGCACACAGTATCTTCAATCGCAACAGCTCTTGTTTCTCTGTCAATGTTCTTCAATATTTCAAATTCTCCAAAAAATTCATTATTCCCAACAGTTTTAATGGGGAAAACATACTTGCTAATTACTTTTCTAATATTCCAAATATGTGGACCTACTGGCCATCTATTTTTCTGCTTTAAATCAATAAGTGTTTGTATTTCAATTTTACCTGATTTTATAAGATTGAAAACATGACTCCGGTCACCAAACTCATAGATTACTTCACCTGGCTTAAAAGATAGCTGTACCAAACTATTACACATTAATTGAACTTTTACAATACTCCAGTTAGAAAAAAACGGAATTGACGATACAAATTTGCAGTTTTCATGCTTTTCTATGTTTTTGTAATTAAAAATAATATTCCTGTAATCAAATTCTTTCACAGTAAAAAGCACAACAGGGGTTAAGGCAATAACATCAGCAGTTCGTGGTGAGCTTTTATCAAGAGCTAAATCTCCAAAATTCCCCCCTTCACTGTTATGAGCTATTTTTACACCGTTAACAAAAATTCCCACAGTCCCTTTATATATAATAAAAAGACAATCAGCTTTTGAGCCTTGTTTTATAACTAAATAATCCTTACTTTTTTCTCCTTCTTTGAATTTAACTAAAATTATGCGATCACAGATTTCTTTTATTATAATCTTAGGCATGTTTTTGAAATATTCAGTTGATTTAATCCACATAAAAATTGCTCTTTTTTCATCATCATTCCTCTGATTGCAATTCATAGTCACAATTGACTCAAGGTCTGCGTTTTCTACTTGCTTCATTCTAATGTAGCTTTTCTGGAAATCTGCCCTGGATGTTAGCCATTCTGGGATGATATCATTTAAATCTTTAAAGTTGGGAGCATAATCTGCTTTAGATTTGGATATTGTGTTTTTTTTTTGGAGTTCTTCAGGCTTTGTTGCGAGTTTAAAGCTTTGCTGACTGAGCAAAAACTTAGTCCGAGTTTGATTGAAGTAAAAATCATCTGGTTTTGTGTTGCGCAAAATTGGATCATCAAACCCTGCTTTTCTTATTGAAATCCTAGATTTGGCATTTCCTTGATCTTCTTTGATTGATTTTGATTTTTTGTTAAAGCAGATTTCCTTAGTTAAAAATTCGATTCCTTCCATATCTTAAAATATAAACGCTAATAGTCTTAGATGAATTAATCAGATAGTTTTACTTTTGGTATTTTTGAATTTTTTATATGCAGATGTTTTCCTTTGTAAAAAGTATAAACAAATTTTGTTTTAATATTTGAGATATAAAAAATTAAGGTTTTTAATTTATAAAATATACAAAGATTATTATAATTTTTCATTGAAATGTGCATATCGTGATAATTTTACTTGGAATGAAGTATTTTTATTTATAATTTGTATAATTAGGAAATCATTTATAAGATTGCTCAGCATTAATTCTATAATGAAAGTCATATAATAAAAAAATCTGAATGATAAAGAACTGCATAAAGTAGTGAGAATTTTTAGTATGATAAATAATAGAAAACACCTGAAGCTAAAAACTTTAGTTTAGAAGAATTAAAGTTTTCCAGTTCTGTGGCAGTAGATCATGAATATTAATAGTCAAAATTCAAGATAAGGGAAATAAAGATTATAAATGGAAAAACTCTTAACTTAAAATTAGATTATATTAAGTAATATAAATTATAACTGCATGAAATTTTTGCCTATTAATTTGTAGATAGAAGTTTCCAAATAGCAAAATCAGATTTATTTTAAGATATCAAATGCTAGCCGAACTTTAGAAATCAAATTTAAAACTAAGCTAAATATTCGCTTCAGTCTTTTAAAGAAAAGTTCAATTTTAAATGAATTTATGAGAGCATAAAAAGTAAAAAAAATAGTATTTCCCTCTTCAACTTTATGTGCTTTACTTTCATCACTTCAAATTTTGTACCTGAGTAATTCTACTTTCAATAAATTTATTAGAGTTTATTTTTCAATTCTCTACTATTTATATAAAATATCATTAGTTTTTTCTTTGATAATTCTTCAAAAACTACAACTTAATTTGATTTAAACTTCTACAATATTTCTTTAAGTAAGCATACCTTCATATATTTCAACTAGTTCAAATATTTTCTGTATTTTTATAAGTATTTTAGGCAGTGCTTTGTGATATCTAATATTCAAATTCCGCTTTTTCTACAGGAGTACTCAGTGAGCATTTATGGAACAAGAAGAGATTAACTCTATAAGAAAGCTTATATTATCAAATATTGTCTTTCCTGTATATAAAATAATTTGATTGAATTTATAGTCTTTGCATCATTATATTGCTAGAATCACCCCAAACTGTGGATGCTAGCATCAATAGTATAATGAGTTCCCTTATTCACAATCTTATTAATCTAGACGTACTCCAAGGTCTTCTGTTTGTAAAAACCGAGAGTAAAAATTTCAAGCCTTCTTAGAATCAATTGTAATATATTATGCTATAATAAATTAACCTCATATGCACAAAGCATCTGATCATTGGAAACAATTCTTAAGATTGTTTTCTGTTAGTTATTCGTTTAAATATATAAATTTCATACTTAAATTCAAGAGTAAAGCTATCACATATCAATCCTGAATACATCAAATACTTATGCATTGATAAAGACTTTGATGGATAACTAAATAATACTAAGAATATTAAATATCACTTTAATATTTTATGGATTCAATTTTTCAATCAAATAATTTCCAAGCACATTCTAATCATTGTCAATATATTGTAAGCTTTGAAAGTGAAATTCACTAATTTGTCATATTAAATACACATTACATTATAAAATTTAAAACGTAAACTAAATAACTATTAAAATAATATTTATAACTTGATTTTACCTCTTAGATATAAATAATTCAATGGTAACTAAAATACTTTTTAACAATAAACCCTTTAATCATATATATTTAAATTTTATTTATCTAAAATGTGGATTATAAATGTCCGAAGAAGATCCTATAAGCCAGAATCCTGAAGATAAGGTCAAGTCACCAGTTGAAGAGAAACATAGCGGAAATGAATCATCTCCTGATGATGTAAAGAAATTGGAAGAGGAGATAATAAAACTAGCTGAAGAGGACAATAAAAATAATGAAAAAGTTAATGATGAGGCTGAAGAAAATCCTGCTCCTGCTGAAGATGAACAAGAATTACTTGCTGATGAAGAAGTTAAAGCTGAAGAAGAAGAAAATTCTTTTGACCGTGAAAAAGCTGAAGAAAATGCTGAGATTGAAGGTGAAGTTGAAGCTGAGGAAGATGAATCTAGAATCTTAAAAATGTACCAGAACACTTTGCAAGAACTTAAAGAGAATATATCTAAGCTAAACAGACAGTTAGAAATGAAATCTAAACAAACTAGACCAGATCCCACAGAGGAGGAACTTTTTAAGTTGCAGACACTGTGCAGACTAACGAAAATTGAGGCTAAAAATTTGCGTACAGTTGGTGAAGGGTTGGCAGAAAGTAATCAAAATCTTGCAGACAACTTAGAAAACTTGAAGCAAGAATCAGCTTCAAAAGTGGTATCTAGTGAAAAAATTGAAAGTCTGAAAAGCAAACTCTCAAGTCTTGAAAAGGAATATGCTGAACTAAGCAAGCCTAATGAAATTAATATCCAGAACTTAGAAAAATTCTTATCTCCTGATACTCCACTAAAATTTATTAATGAATTCTATGTAAATGTTCAGAAGCGCATAGATCAATTAGAAACAGAAAACACTTCATTGACTGCTTCAAATAAAAAAAGCTCTATAGAGCTTGCCAAACTTAAGGAAAAACTTGAGAATTCAACTTTAAGACATAAACAAAATGAGGAAATCAAAGCCAAACTAAAAGCTTTAGAAGACACTTATCAGAATTATATATCAACAGAGGCTCGTATCTGTGATGCTATGAAAGAGGCAAGTGAAGAATATCTTTTTTATAGTGCTAAGCCAGAAAATCAGCATGATGCAGATAGTGCTCAAAATATTCTTAAAGATATGAGGAATCAAGTTATAAAAGAAGAAAACGAAATTGAAAACTTAGAATTTGTTTTACAAGAAAAGAGGAATTTACTTAGAGCTGCTCAGGTTTATGGCTTACAAAGAAGCAAGACTTCAACTAAACTTAGGACAGATATGGAGTTGTTAGGATTAGTACTGGTAGAAAAAGAGCAGGCTATAAGTAGACTTAGAAAGGAAATTGATGAGTTTAGAATCAAATATAATCAAGTTCAGATTGATATTAAGGAGGTGATAGAAAAAAAGAATAAGGAGCTTCAATCGGTTAAAGCTAATTAAGTAGGGTATTAAGTTAGTATAAGTTTTAGGTATTTATGTAACAGGAGAACTTAAAATTTCTATGTTTCATTTATTTTAGCTAACTAAAAATGCTATCAAGCATTAATAATCAAGAATTAATTTGACTGTTAATTTTGTGTTATTGTAGGTTGATACTGATATATTCTAATGGTGTTTTATAATTTCAAATGAATAACTTTTAAGTAATCAAAAGCTTTTAATAAATAAAAAATGACGAACCGGAATTCATAAGGCTTATCAAGTTATTTATCAATCTAAACCTTCATTAAACCTTCTAGATAGCTTTCTGCATGATTTTCTAGAATCATAAGGGTCCGAAGATAAGACACAAATTCCTCCATGTTATGCACTGGTAGAATAGTCCCAAGTTTTTCATAATAAATACTATATCCTGACTCATGGGGATCAACATCTCCAATTTCCTTCATTACTTTGCAGGCTTCTATCAGTGTTTTTAATCCTATTTTTTCCTCGAGAAATTCTCTCATTGCCTCCAAAGAGTTATAAGTCGATCCAATATCAATTTCCTCATTTGATGCAGCAGTTGGCGCTGCAGGAGGAGTAGGGGGTGGTGTTAATGATTTTTCCTGAACAATAATTCCTTTATTTTCATTTTCATCTAAACTTAATATAAAATCATCTGCTCTGACTACAACTTCTTCATCAGCCGGCACTTGTGTAATATAGATATCATTATAATCACCTTCTTCCTCATCAGAAATGCTCTCGTCATCTATTGCTTGTTGAAGAACTTGGTACAATCTTTGCTCCTCTTGATTTTTTATTCCAACCCACTCTACAACAAAACCATCGTTTTTTGGCTTTGGTTTTTGTCTTAAAGCTTCTATCATTTTTTTCCTATCTTCTTCATATTTTTTCTTATCTTTATCGTTTTCATTTTCTCTTTCTCTTTCTCGCTCTCTTTCTCGTTCTCTTTCTCGTTCTCTTTCTCGTTCTTGCTCTCTTTCTCTTTCTCTTTCTCGCTCTCTTTCTCGTTCTCTTTCTCTTTCTTTTTCTCGTTCTTTTTCTCTATCTCGTTCTCTTTCTTTTTCTCTCTCTTTTTCCTTTTCTTTTTCTCGTTCTCTTTTTCGTTCTCTTTCAATTTCTCTCTCACGCTCTTTTTCCTTTTCTTTAGTGAGTCTTGGATTGGGGTCTGAACTTTCAAGGTTTTCAAATACTTCGGGCAAATCGGATAGAGGCTGACTTGAATTTTTTTGATACTTTTTTTGTCGTATATCATTCATCATTTTCTCTCTATCTTCTTGAATTTTCTTCAATTTATCCTGTTTTTTCTTTTCTGCTGCCTCTTTTTTGACTATCTCTTCTTGACGATTATCTTCTCGTTTCTGGATCATTTCTTCAAGCTTCTTTTTAGCTTCTAGTTCTTTTTTCTTTTTTAATGCTTCGCGAGCCTGAGCATTTAAAGCATCATTTTTTTTTTCAACTTTTTCCACTGGTTTAAAAACATCTTCAAGCCTTCCTTGCATAGCAGGGGCCCTAGGTGGTATAGGCTTTGCTGCTTCTCTAATTTTCACAATATCTTCAAACTTAGGAATTTCAGGCAAATTAAACTGTCTTCGTGCTTGAGGAGCAGGCTCAGGAGGTTTTCTATAATCCTTATTATCATTTTTCACTACCTGTTCATTTTTGCAATATTTATTAACTTCTACAACTTTCATTTTGGGTGTGCTTGGAGCATTTTTCTCTTTTATCTCTTTGATTTGCTGAGCTAAATTTGGCTCACATTTTTTAGCATCATTAGCCTCAATTCTAAGCGGCTCTTTTCTGGGAGGTTCTTTTTTAGGAGTTTCCTTTTTTGGATCTATCTTAATTTCAACTCTTTGTGGCTCTCTTTTTGGTTCATATTTAGGGGGTTCTGCTCTTGCTGGCATAGGAGTAGGTTTTTTCCATTCTGGTTCCTTTCTAGGTTCAAATTTTGGAGGCTCAGATTTTAAAGGTGCTTGAACAGGCTTTTTAATATCTTCTTGCTTTTTTGGCTCTACCTTTTGTGGTTCTATTTTAGCAGGAGGTGTTATTTTTTTAGCATCCTGCTCTTTTTTTAGCACAAAGAGATTTTGCTTATGGAGAATGGTGTGAGAAAATTCTTCAAAACGAGTCGACTCAGAAAGTAGGTTTTGGATTCTTGACTTGATGAACGGCATTCGAAGTATTTGGGCAACTGTGGGTCTTCGATTTGAGTCGACTGTGAGCATTTGGGCTATTAAAGTCTTTAGGTCTCTAGAAAAGTGAGGTGGTAATGGAGAATATATCCCACGAACTATATTCATTCCTAACTGTCTTATTGATGTCCCATCAAAAGGAGGCTTAAGAGTGCATAACTCATACAGCAATACTCCTAATGACCAAACATCACTTTTAAATGAATACGGTCTGCTTTCTATAATTTCTGGTGAAAGATAGTATGGAGTGCCAACCATAGTTCGAGCTTTATCGATTGTATTTGACAAAACTTTTGATATACCAAAATCACCAAGTTTAATCATGCCTGATTTCATCAAAAATATATTCTGGCCTTTGATATCTCGGTGAAGGACTTTTCTGTCATGCACATGCTTAATTGCCAAGCAGACTTGAACAAATATATCGATTATTTCATTTTCTGTAAATAGTTTCCCTCGTTGCATACGAATTTTCGAACTCAAGTCACCACCGTCTGCAAAGTTCATCACAATGTTTAGTTTCCCATTAGGAGTTGTATAAACGTCGACAAATTTGATTATGTTTGGATGATCAAATGCTGACATTACTTTTGCTTCATGGTAAGCTTCTCTTTTTTCTTGTTCTGACATTTTGGAAATATCTATTTGCTTGACTACATACTTCGCGCCATTAGATGGATTCTCACAAAGATAACACTTCCCGAATGCTCCTTCACCTAAGAGTTTGATTTGTTTAAGTTTATCCATACTATTTTTATATGAGTAATTGCATATTAAATGATTGTTTAGTTAATTATTTATACCATTAATAGTAGGAAAAGAAGTTTATCTATCAATAATTATATAATCTCTATCTAATAGCATGCACTCTTATTTAATTTAGAGCCTAAACAAACTGCCCATATATCTTTATACTCCTTTACAGGAATATAATTTTTTGTCGCGGGGCTAAAAGTGCATTTTTCAATTTCTTTTTGGTTTTTTAATTTTCTCCATTTCTCTATTTTAGCTCGGGTATTCTTTAATTTTTCTACATTTCTCTCATAAATTTTAAATTCTCTAACAGGACTACTATTATACGAACGGCTTCTTTGGATAGGTTCAGGCTTTTCTCCTTTGATTATGAAATTTTTCTCTTCAGGTGTCATATTTTTCATAAGTTCCTCCATTTCAATTGAAAACTGCTGAAAGTCCATAGATAAATCATGTATTTCTATGATATTTAAAAGTGGTTCCAATATTTTTCGCATATTTTTATGAAGAGAAGCTTTACAGATTGTACTATGATCGATAGTTCCATTAATTGGACATAAAGTTTTGAAAATTGTACTGAAACGTAAGAATTTTATCCTATTTATGATTTTCTCCGACTTATCTGATGTTAATTTTGAAGATAAGCGAGAAACTGAATTGCATCTTCTACAAGGACTTTTATAACGTCTTTCTTTTATTGGATAATAATGAATTTTTGGCTTAAATAATTCTTGATTTGTTTCTAAATCATAATGCTGAGATTTAAGCCGAAGATAATTTAAAATTTCATGCCGCGAATCAGAAATTTTTTTATGCTTTCCTCTTTGTTCAAGAATCTTTTCATCAGCAGCTCTTGTCAAAGATGTATTAGGATGAAAAGTGTAAGAGTCTTTTAGACTTTCTAAATCATACCTTTTTTGTTCAGCCTCTTTTCTTTTTTCCGATAAGATTTTAGCTTCTTCAAACAATTCCTTGTGTATATTTAATCTTTTTAATTTGATGCTTTTTATTAATTACACATTCATAAATTCTGTATTATCATAAGGAAAAGGGGTGTATGATTCTCTTTTACCAATTGGAGACTTACGCTTCAAACTAAGTATCTGACTTGTTCTATTAATTTGAGGGGAAAATGTGCATTCATTTATTTCACTGTTAAGCTTTTCTCCTCTCATTTTTTCTAGTCTTTCCTCAGTTGCAATTCCTGATTTCAGTAATATCTCTGCATTGCTTCTGTATTTACTCTTATTGACTTTCGGTGAAAATGTTAGATTTCTATCCTCATTTTCCTGTCTGAGCTTTCGGAATTTTTCTAATTTACTCTCTAAGATTTCTAAGTAACGAAGGCCTTTATCATATAATTTTGTTCCAATATTTTGCTCAGGTTTTTTAGCAATAGGAATAGAGTCTGGGGTTTTACGAAATAGCCCATTAAGCATATTTTCATAATGCTTTTCACCAGCTGTAAAGTTAGTTGACAAAGTTATGTCATCTTCAGTTTTTTTTGACAAAGGGGTGTTCGATGAAATATTTCTCTTGATTTCTTGAATTAAGCAAGCTTCAACTTCTACAGGTAAAGAGTGTTTTGCACAAAATCTACTTGCAAGGACTTTAAGATCTGTGTTTGGAGATACTTTTACATTGTCAGTTCTTCCATCGCCTATGTCTATGGTAACAATTAAGCTCATATTATTTTATATATAATACATTTGCGTAGAAAAATCTATTTTTTAATGATATTTATGATTACTTCTCTATTTTTGCGCAGTACTTCAGCTTAATATTTTTGGAAAAGTTTAATTTTAATCAGCGAGATTTAAAAATCAGTAATAATTTTAATCATACCATTATAATGAGAGCAAATTTGATCTTCAAGGAGCTCATAAGAGAAGCAAATTCATACAGCTCAGAAGAAGAGCTTCCAAGCACGCAGCAAATGTATGATATACAAACTGAAAACTCTTGTTATTATAACAAACCCCAGGTTTACCCATTAAGACCTGCAAAAAAATCATCAAAATGCTGCCCTCAATGTAAGCAAAAGTTTAACAGTATGACCAATTTACCGTTTCTGCTTCCTTCTTGTGGGCACACCTTTTGTAAATTCTGCCTACAAAAAATGTCCTGCAAAACCTTTATTCGTTGTGGTCTATGCAATTCAATGACCTATAAAGAACTAAAAAAACTCCCAGTTAACTATGCTTTAATAGAAGCTTTTGAAAGTTCAAATAAAAAGCCAAAATGCAAAGAGCATAATTCAGAAATCATGGCATATTGCTGTAATGAAGACTCTTTACTATGTGGCAGTTGCACTTTTATGCATAGAACCCATGAAGTGTACTTGCTTACTGATCCTAAAATTCAGTCAATTGCTAACTCTAAGAAAAATTATTTGAAAAATCAGGAGCATGAGCTTTGTGAACTGAAAACAGAATGGGAAAAAGCGAAAGAGGAGCTGCAGCAGGGGTTAAAAGAATTGAAAATGTCAGCTGATAAGCATAAAGAAGAACTCAGTGATACAGAGAATAAGATTATCCAGGAGATAAAAATGGGTAGTGGATGCTGTGTACATGAGATACGTAAAATTGAAGATAATGAGGATTATATGCAGTTAAAAAACAAAATTAGAGATAATATTATAAGAATTTCGGATAGGCTGGAAAGTATTTGTGAAATGAAAGAACAGTTTGATATTTTACCAATAGTAGACAAGTTAAAAAAAACTTTGAAAAGTGAAGTAGTTGATTATGACTTGCCACCATCATTAAGCCCTGCGCACAAAGTTGTTGAAAAACTTAAAAGCTCAATCGAATATGAGCGCAGTATAAAAAACTATAACTTAAGCATTGTCTAATTAATCAGAAAGCCCAAAAGCATAATTAATGTTTAAATATTTAAAATGCCAGCTCTTCGAAATGTGAGAAAACCAAAAATGTATTGTACAGCATCATATTGAATATTTGACTTCTATTGATGAATCAAAAGCTTTCATAGCATCTAAAAATGCACAATAAGTTGGAGAATTTTGATCAGCATGAATTTCTATTGTAGTTTAAATGCTAGAATTTGGCCTATACGGTTTCTGCCTTTATGAGCCTTGCTTACGTTATTTAGTTTATAAAAGGCGATAATGAAAAGCCATTAAACCTTCAAAAATTTCAATATATATTAAANATAAAAGGCGATAATGAAAAGCCATTAAACCTTCAAAAATTTCAATATATATTAAAAGCAGGATATTCCATGAATTCTTTCGAAGGCACAGCTCTGCATTATACTTTACCTCTAGAACCATAGAAATAGTCAAGTGACTTTTTGCTTATGAAGCTAAGTTGAACATATAATATAATAGTGGATGGACCCCCAATTGACTCCGCGGCTTTTAACTATAATGCTGAAGTTATCAGTTTTCTTAAATTTGCAGAAGGGAAAACTACTTTTCAAATAAGAATGTTGGAAAGATTCACTTAATTTATAAAGAACTAACCTTTAATTATTCAATATTCATTCTGCGTGGTATTCTCTAGTCTTGTAAGAATATTCATTAACCTCGCTCTTTGGTCATCTAGAGATTCTTGCAAGTTTTCATAAAAGCCTACTGAGTTAAAAATCGAATTGTCAGTTTCATTGATGAAATTTGGCACACTTGGTACACGGACTATTTTTCCCTGATTACTATTCATCCCGCAATAAATTATTATTTGAAAATTATCTTAAACATGAGTGAGAGCTAGACTTGCGATATACCCGCTATCAAGAATTTCGAAAATCATCCCTGGGAATTTAAAGCAATGAGTGGGTCTATAGCCATAGCCATGCCTTCGTATGCCTACATCTACTGGCTTATCTTCAAACTTTTCCTTTAATTGATCAAAGTTAGTTAATGGGGTCACTTCACCTTTGTCTGTATAGACAATAAAATTGCATCTTTCATAATCACTAAACAATATATCCTCAAGCATATTTGTATGCATTATGACTTTTCTCAGAGCATTTTGCTCATTGCTAAACAGAAAATCCATTCCTTCAGACGAGTAGACATAAAAAAAATCTCCAGAATTTTCTCCTTGCCTATATCTAACATAATCAGGAGCTCCTATGAGTTCTATCAAGTTTTCAGGAGCTATTCTCCAGTTGATATCTTCGATTTTACCAGTTGAATGCCTTATCATTATTTTTTCAAGTGGTCTAACTTCATAAACCCTGACTCTTATATCATTTTTTAATAGAGGTAAAGTTGAGTTTTTATGTATGAAGATTTTTGATAATTCATGAGAAGTTAATAACAAACTGATTCCTAAATATTGTTCAATTACTTGACTTTGGCATACATGAAGTGTTGAAGGGGTTCTTGGGAAATTCTTATTGTTAGATGGAGTTTCTGTATTTTCTGATAACTCAAGTTGTTTATATGAAGAGGTTTCAAAGGCTTTAAGTATTTCTGAGTAATTTGTGTACATTTTGGATTGAAAAATTAGAGGCAGCTTTGGACAAGGAGAATTGCGGCAGTCTATTTCGATTATTAAGAGACGTTGATAGCATTCATCGAATATCAGTTTAATTCGGCATTCTGGGATTTCGACAATGATACGTTTTGTCGAAGACTCTTCTACTATGTTTACACATGGCAATTTAGAACTATAAGAACGAAGCTTTTTGATAGATTTTTGTAAAGACATATCTAGAAAAAAATACCCGCTAAGTCCTTTACCTGGTATGATGTGTAAGCAATCCATTTTAGAATATAATAGATTAAGTTTGCTCTGAAGATAAAATAATTTTATAGAAATTCTGTATAGAAGTGATTTGATGATGTCTAGAGATAACGAAAATTCGAAAAAATCATGAAGAGTGTATGTTAAAATCATATAACAAATACATAAGTTCTAGCAAGCGAAAGAGTAATAAGAAATCAATTTTTAAAAAATAGGTGAAACAAAGAATATATATAGGTTGTGGACTATGCTCAGTATAAATATTTGGTATGAAATTCATCATAAGATATGGGAAAACCTTACAAAATTATCGAACTGAAAATAAAAATCGGAGTTATGGTAATGCAAGCATTTATTTGTAAGCAATTCAATATAAACTGTCAAGAAATTCATAATAAGATATGTATAAAATGGATTTTTATGTTTATTTTTATTGGAAATATTAATATTGTATACGATGAATGCATAAATTTCACTGAAAAAGTAATTCAAAATAAAAAATATGCTTTGATATAATTATAAATTTTAATGATGAAACAAGTTTTATATGATGATGAGGATAATATATTAAAAAAATTCTAATCTAAAGCATGAAGAAGAAGATTAAAAAATAGAATGCCTTAATACAAAGAAAATGCATTTAAAGAATTATCTTATGAATAGTTCTCATAATTTCCTTTAATAGTAAAAACAAAAGGGTTTTATACTCAAAACCTAAATCATGAAAATATTTATAAGGATCTTTCCGAGCATATAACACACAATATTGCACAAGGTTACATTTTTAATAAGCTAGAATAATTATTGATAGGATAGGATAAGAC